>JAKSZT010029587.1:1108568-1224129 GCA_026826555.1 Tolypeutes matacus | reverse complement strand
TGGTAAGAATATTGAACAACTGCAACTCATAAATTGCTGGCAAGCATATAATATGGTATAACCACCTTGGAGAACAGTTTGTCTCTTTCTTATGAAGTTACACATGCACTTACCATATAACCCAGAATATTAAAAAGCATTCATTTCAGCTTTATTCATAATACCTATACCCATCAACACATGATTCTATTATTTATTTATTAAGTATTATTTTATGGTTCTACATTAGAAATCTGGATGTTTCTCAGCTTTTCTCCTTGTGACTTTGAAATCAGGTTTTTGCAGTGTGCTCCACTGTGACAGAATCCCTGAGCCTTGAGCCTCCCTTAAGGGAAAGAATCATCAGTCTGGGTGAAGACTCTGGCTACTGGCCAAAATTCTATGTGTAAATTTTCAGTCTTGACTATAGGCAACAACAAAAGTTTTACCAGACAGGTCTCATGGGCCTTCCCCACAAATATTTGTTTCTCAACAAAGTCTCCGAAAAGAGTTGCTGTCAAGGAATCAAACCCCCTAACCAGTCTTAACCATATCTGCATTCCTAGGCTAACTTTCCTCAGGCACCTTCACAAAAGCCTCCTTAAGGAGTGGGAAGAGATGGCTTGAAGAGAGGTTTTTTTTTTTTTTCCATTCTGACACAGCACTTTCAAACTTTTCACAGCACAGTGCCTCTCAGACCCAGGGTCTATATATCTTGAAAAGAATTTTGTCTGGGTTTCTCTTGGCAGTGAAAAATACCTCCTGGTCTGATCTGATCTGGCTGAACCTCATTCAGGGGTAAGGATTAGCATTGATTTTTCTCTGAATTAACCTCTTGCCTATACCATCTAATTAAGTGAGTAAAAACTTCAATCTAATTTCCATTTTGGTCTGAATGTTGTTTTAATTGTGTAACTTCATAGTCTCCCAATCTAACTCAGCTCCCTCAGCTCTGGTCAGTTCTTGAAACTGGGTAATGCTCTCAACAATTGTATTTTAATTTTCCTCATTGTTGTTATTGTCATTAATTAATTCTGCAAATTAGGAAAAGACCACCATTTTAAATCCTAACTCTATATTTACCAGGTTTGTACTATTGTTTAATACCATTTTATGATATAAAGTTCAACAAAGGGATACAAGAAAGCTTTGGTATTTAGCACTAACAAAGAAATATGGAAGGGGATCCAGCAAGATGGCATTGGTTTAAGTGGGCACTCAACATCTCTCTCACAAAAAAAATGGCTGAAAAGGGGTAAGATACTCCCTAAGTGAGCTATTTTGGGAACACACATAGAAGGAGGCTTCAGGGCAATGACTTGGAGGGAACTGGATAAAGAGATAAAAAGCCCAAGAGAAAACCCTGAGTTTTTCACCCAGGTGGCTGGAAAAGGTGGGTGGCTAATTCCCACTCTCCAGGCAAAAAGCAAGTCCTGGCTCCCACCTGCTACCAAGTGGGAGGTAACCTTCCTAGGAGTAAGAAGGTTCTGGTGAAGGGAGGAGAGGAGTTTCATTTCTGTGGGTTTGGTTACCCAGACCTCCACTGAACTTTAGGGAGCATACCAGCTGTCAAGGGGTAACCCCAAGAAGACGGGAGAGGTGAATATGCTTAGGCAGCCTGATTTACCTAGCTGACCTGGGAGAGAAGAACTTGGGCTGGTAGAGGGTGGAGTCAGGCAATTGACTAGTCTTGTGCTGAAAATGATCAAAATTCCAACTCCGCTAAGGGAGGTGGGCAGTAGGAAGTAGTTAATATTCCATTAGCCTATTTAGGGTCCCCTGGGTGGAGGGGTGTCTGGAAGAGGGTTGAGAGTCATTTCTCTGTGGTGAGTTCAGATACCAGGGTCTCATTGGAATTTCACAAGGGACCTCAATCTGACCAGGAAAAGTGAGGGAGGATCTATCAAGTACTGCTGTCCTGGGAGAGAAAGCAATAAGAATTGAAGGGGCAGAGACAATGGCTCCAAGTCAGCAGGAATCTACCCAACTGCAAAGAGTCAGAGGTGCCTCAGGAAAAGTGACTGGATAGCTCTCTAGCTAACTGCATCAATGAGAAAGTTTAGCTCAGTGGAGGAATCTCTGCTATGAATATATGAGGTCCCTGTTTTGATTCCCAGCTCTTAGAGTAGTGAGACACTGGGTTAACAAACAACCAGCTGATACATTAAGACTGAGAACATATACACATTATTTTTGTATTAGCTTCTCTTGGGTCTCTTAGTTTTCTTTTTAAAAATTCCTAATTTTTATTTAACTTGGTTTACTCATTAAACTTGATTCAAAACTTGCAGAGGGCAGACAGCAGGATAAGTGATTGATAAACAATGGCAGCCTGAGAAGCTCTTCAGGGGCCTAAGAGGGAAGGCTGTTTTCCTAAGTTTTGTTTGATTGCTTGCTTGAGTGTTTGTTTTTTGTTCATTTTCCCCCCTCTTTCTTTCCCCCATTGTTATTTTTTTTAATTGGGTGCTGCTGTCTTGTTTCTTGTTTGCTGTGCTTCCCCCTTCCTTTGTTTCCCCATTTTTTGTAAACTAATTTTGTCTACTTACACAATTTATTTTCCTTCATTCATCATACTATTTTCTGCTTTCTGTTTATGTTCTTACATTCCACCTTTCTTTATTTAGTCTTCAATTTTTATTTATACTTCCTCTATTCTCTGTATTCTTTCTTTTTTAGCTTTTTTTTTTTTGCTTATTGTCTTTTCTCTTTCCCTCTCTTCTTATCATTCTTGCCTTTTAATTCATTCTAGATATTTTTCTATATTTGGTTTTTTCATTTCACTGCTTGTACCCCACTTTTTAATTTTTATACCTCTGCACTTCTTACGTGAATTAATTATTCGTTTTCCTAGGTCTTCTATATTTTACTAATGTTTTTACTATTATCCTTTTTTTCTCTTCTTACCTCTTTCCTTTTCCCTGGCTCTAATTTTTTTCTTTCAAAGAAACATAGACAACAGCAAGGAAATAGCAAGAGGAACAAAGTGTCAAAGAGAAAACTTACCACACACACAAAAACAGCAGCTAAATAAAACTCTAGAGTAAAGAGAGAAGCTAATCAACTGAATAAACCCATTAAGATATAAAGATGACAAGACAGCAACAAAAAATTGCAAACTATACTAAAAAACAGGAAGACATGGCCCAGTCCAATGAACAAACTAAAAACCCTGAAGAGATGCAGAACATTGAACAACTAATCAAAGCTGTCCAAACAAGTATTATGGACCAACTTAAAGAAGTGAAGGAAGAGATTAAGGATATTAAGACGACACTGGGAGACCATACTGAAGAAATTGTAAGCATAACATAAAAAGATAAGGGATATGATGGTGATAAATGGCACAATCCAAGAAATCAAAAAGACAGTGGAAGCACACAACAGCAGATTTGAACAGACAGGGGCAAGAATTAGCCTTGTGGAAGACATTACATCTGAAATCAAACAGATAGAAGAACACATAGATTAAAAAGATAGAAAAAATCCAGCAGGGACTTAGGGATTTGAACAAAAACACAAAATGTACAGACATATGCAGTGTAAGCATCCCAGAGGGAGAAGAGAAGGGGAAGGGTACAGAAGGAGTGTTGGAGGAAATAACAGATGAAAAATTCCCAACCCTATTGAGGAAGATGGATGTACATGTCCAAGACGCGCAGCACACCCTAAACAATATAAATCCCAATAGACGTACACCAAAATATACTTGTTAAATTAGCCAATGCTTATGACAAAGAGAGAAAACTGAAAGCAGCAAGAGAAAAGAAAACTATCACATACAAGGGAAGCTCAATAAGATTAAGAGCTGATCTCTAATCTGAAACCATGCAGACAAGAAGGTGGTGGTATGACATATCAAGGTACTAAAAGGGGAAAAAAAACTTCCAGCCAAGAATTCTCTGTCAAGCAAAGCTAGCATTCAAAAATGATGGAGAGTTCAAAATATTCACAGATAAACAGAAATTAAGACAGTATGCCAATAAGAAACATGCCCTTCAAGAAAAACTAAAGGAGTTCTTCAGGTTGAAAGGAAAAAACAGGAGACAGAGAGCTGGAGAAGAGTGTAAGATTAAATTTTTTGAAAAAGAGAAATAAAAACATATGGTATCCATAAACCCAAAGAAAATATGGCTAATGTAAGTAATTCCTTGACAGTAATAACACTAAAAGTTAATGAATTAAATTGACCAGACAAGAGACACAGATTGACAGAATGGATAAGGAAATATGACCCATATCTATGCTGTCTACAAGAAACCCACCTTAGACCCAGAGATTCAAGGAGGCTGAAAGCGAATGGCTGGAAAATAGTTTTATAAGCAAATGACACCCATAAAAAGCAAGTGTATCTATCCGAATATCTGACAAAATAGACTTTAAAAGCAAAACTATTTTAAGAGACAAAGACTGACACTATATATTAGTAAAGGAGTAATCTTTCAGGAAGAAAGAACAAACATGCATATTTATGCACCTAACCAGTGTGCCTCAAAATACACGAGAAAAACACTGGAAAAACTAAGTGGTGAAATACATGCCTCTACAATTATAGTAGGGGAATTTAATACACCCTTATCAACATTAGGCAGCATATCTCAACAGAGAATCAATAAAGAAACAAAGATTTTGAATAATACATTAGAGGATCTGGACCTAATAGACATATACAGAACACTACACCAAAATACAGCAGGATATACTTTCTTTTTGAGTGTACATGGGTCATAATCCATGATAGACCACATGCTGGACCACAGAAAAACTGTCAATGAATTCAGAATGATTGAAATTATACAAATTAATTTCTCTGACCACAATGGAATGAAGCTGGAAATCAGTAATGGTCAGAGAACCAGATAAGGCACAAAGATATGGAAATTAAACAACACACTCTTAGACAAACAGTGGGTCAAGAAGGAAATTACAAAAGAAACCAGTAACTGCCTTAATGAATGAAAATGACAACACAACATATCAAAATGTATTAGATGCAGCAAAAGCTGTACAGAGAGGGAAATACATAGACCTAAATGCATATATCAAAAAAGAAGGAAGAGCTAAAATCAAAGACTTAACTGCACACCTAGAAGAATTAGAAAAAGAACAATAAACACCAAAGGAAGTAGAAAGAAGGAAATAATAAAGTTTTGTGCAGAACTAAATGAAATAGAAAATAAAAAGCACTAGAAAAAATAAAGACAACTAAAAACTGGTTGTTTGAGAAAAATAAATAAAATTGACAAACCCTTAGCTAGACTTAAAAAGGAAAAAAGAGAGAAGATGCAAATAATAAAGAAGGAAGGGGATATCACCACTGACCTTACAGAAATAAAGAGTGTCATAAGAGGATACTTTGAAAAATTATATGCCAAAAAGAAGCATAATTTAGAGGAAAAGAACAAATTCCTAGAAACTCACAAGCAGCCTACATTGATGAAAGTAGAAAATGATGAACTCAACAAACCAATTAAAAATAAAGAGGTAGAATCATTCATCAAAAACCTTCCAACTAAGAAGAGCCTAGGACCAGATGGCTTCACAGGTGAATTATATAAAACATTCCTTAAAGAAATAACACAAATCCTGCTTAACCTCTTCCAAAAAAAAAAAGGAACACTGCCTAAGTAATTCTATGATGCCAAGATTACCCTAATACCAAAGCCAAACAAAGATGCCACAAGAAATGAAAATTACAGACCAACCACTCTAATGAACCTAGATGCTAAAATTCTCAACAAAATACTTGCTAATCATATTCAACAACACATCAAATGAATTATACAACATGATGCAGTGGTTTTCATCCCTAGATGCAAGCGTGGTTCAACATAAGAAAACCAATCAATGCAATACACCACATAAACAGATTGAAAGAAAAAAATCACACGATCCTCTCTATAGATACAGAAAATAAATTCCAAAAAATATAGCACTCTTTCCTGATAAAAAGACTGCAAAAATAGGAATAGAAGGAAACTTTCTGAATGTGATAAAGGTAATATATGAAAAGCCCACAGTTAACATCATTTAAAATGTTGAAATCCTAAAAGCTTTCCCTCTGAGATAGGGAACAAGACAAGGATGCCCACTGTCACTGCTACTATTTAACATTGTTTTAGAAGTACTTGCTTGAGCACTGAGGAAAGAAAAAGATTTAAATATCCTCCAAATTGGAAACAAAGAAGTAAAAATTACAATATTTGCAGATGACATGGACCCTATACATAGAAAGCCCTGAGAAATCTCCAACAAAGCTTCTAGAGCTTAAAAATTGAGTTCAGTAAATTTGCAGGCTATGAGATCAATGCTAAAAAATCAGTAGTATTTCTGTACACTAATAAAGAACAATCTGGGGACAAAATCAAGGAAAAATACCATTTATAATAGTCACTAAAAGAATCAAATACCTAGGAATAAATTAAATTTAAGATGTAAATGACAACACAGAAAACTACACAATACTGTTAAAGGAAATCAAAGAAGATTTAAATAAATGGAAGAATATTCCCTTTTCATAGATAAGAAGACTGAACATCATTAAGATGTCTATCCTACCCTAACTAATCTACAGATATAATGCAATCCCAATAAAAATCAAAACAGCATTTTTTACTGAATTGGAAAAACTAACTACAAAATTTATTTGGAACGGTAAGAGGCCTTGAATAGACAAAGACATGTTGAAAAAGAAAAATGAAATCAGAAGACTCACACTACTTGACTTTAAAACATACTACAAAGCTACAGTGGTCAAAACTGCACGGTATTGGCACAAGAATAGACATACCGCCCATTGGAAGCAAACTGAGAGTTCTGCTATAAATCCTTGCATATACAGCCATGTGATATTTGACAAAGCCACCAATCCCAATCAACTGGGAGAGAAAAGCCTCTTCAACAAATGGTGCTTGAAGAACTGGATATCCATATCCAAAAGAATGAGAGAAGAACATCTTCTCACAGCTTATACAAAATTTAACTCAAAATGGATCAGAGATCTAATTATAAGAGCAAGACTATAAAGACCTTGGAAGATAATGTAGGGAAGCATCTATAGGGCTTTGTAATAGGAAATGGTTTCATGAATTTCACACCCAAAACATGAGCAGTGAAAGAAAAAATAGATAACTGGGATCTCCTCAAAATTAAAAGTTTTTGCACATCAAAAGAGATTATCAAGTAAGTAAAAAGGCATCCTACCCAATGGGAGAAAATGTTCGGCAACCAGATATCTGATAGGAGCATAATATCCACCATATATAAAGAAATCCAAGACCTTGAAAATAAAAAGACAAACAACCCATTTAAAAAATGAGCATTCAACTTGAAAAGACACTTCTCCAAGGAAGAAATACAAATGGCTAAAAAGTACATGAAAAGATGTTCAACATCATTAGCTATTATGGAGATGCAAATCAAAACTAAAGCGAGATACCATCTTACACCCATTAGAATGGCAGCTATTAAAAAAACAGAGGACTATAAATGTTGGAGTAGATGTGGAGGAATGGGAACCCTCATACACTGCTGGTGGGAAAGTAGAATGGTCCAGCTATTGTGGAGGACAGTTCGGCAGTTCCTAAAAAAACTAACTATGGAACTGCCATATGACCCAGGAATTCCACTGCTGGGTATATACTGAGAAGAATTGAAAGCAAAGACACAAACAGATATATGCACACCAATGTTCATAGTGGCATTATTGCCAAAAGTTGGAATCAATCCAAGTGCCCATCAACAAATGAATGGATAAACAAAATGTGGTACATACAAACAATGGAATATTTCTCAGCTGTAAGAAGGAATACAGTGCTAACACACAGGATAACATGGATCAATCTTGAGGACCTTATGTTGTGTGACGTAAGCCAGGCCTTGGAGGATGAATATTGCATGACCTCACTGATATGGATTACGTATATTGAGCAGACTCAGAGAGCTATTGTCTGGAAGATAGGTTTACAGGAAATAGAAAGGGATAAGAAGGCTGTGATCCAACACCTATATGGACATAATCTATGATAACGTGAAAATGTGTAGATGCACATTGAAGGGATATGACAGGAGGGTAGTGATATTATTGGGTTGAGCGATACAGGTTTGACATGTGGGTGGAATGGGGAGGGTGAGTTGGAAGGTCCAGGGAATTGGGGTGAGGGTTTGGAGAGGGACCAGGTAAACACTGAGGATTGGCAGGTATGTGTTTGAAAGTACAAAGTTGGGAATGCTTTTGTGGCAATATGATAACAAAGGGTTACTGGTTTAGGGTGTTGGATGGGGCCTGCATTCAGGACAGGACACACCTGGAGCAGACTTCTAGGAAGTGTTTGAGTGATTCTTTTGTTATCCTGTGTTGTATCAGTGGTTGGAGACCCACAAAATGAGTGGGAAAGAGCTGGACTCCCATCTTCTTGAGAGATTACCCCTTTTACCAATATATAGTGTCCATCTTTGTTTCTTACAATAGTGTTGTATTTAGTCTATTTTGTCTGATATTAGGATAGCTACTCCTGCCCTTTTTTAGCTATAGTTAGCTTGTAAAATTGTTTTCCAGCCAGTCACTTTCAGCCTCCTTGAATCCCTGGTTCAAAGGTGGGTTTCTTGTAGACAGCATATAGATGGATCATATTTCCTTATCCTTTCTGCCAATTGGTGTCTCTTGAGTGGTGAATTTAATCCATTAACATTCAGTGTTATTACTCGCAATGAATTTCTTATTTCAGACATATTTTCTTTGGGTTAATGTATGTCATATGTTGTTTTGTTTCTGTTTTTGTATTTTTAGTTGTTTTTAAACTATCCTCCAAATCTCCCTCCCTTGTTTTTTGCTTTCAACTTGTAGAACTTCCTTTAGTATTTCTTGAAGTGCTGGTTTCTTATTGACATACTCTCTTAATTTCTCTTTATCTGTGAATATTTTGAACTTTCCATCATTTTTGAATGCCAGTTTTACTGGATAAAGAATTCGTGGCTGGAATTTTTTTTTTCTTTTATTACTTTGACCATGTCATACCACTGTCTTCTTGCCTCCATGGTTTCAGATGAGAAATCAGCACTTAATCTCATTGTGCTTCTCTGTATGTGATGGTTCCCTGTTTTCTTGCTGCCTTGAGTATTTTCTCTTTGTCTTGAGTATTGGACATTTTGACAAGTATATGTCTTGGAGATGGCTTGTTGTGATTTATCCTCTTTGAGTGCGCTGTGCTTCTTGGATCTGCCCATCCATCTCTTTCAATAGGTTGGGAAGTTTTCAGCCATTATTTCCTTCAACACTCCTTCTGTTCCCTTTCCCTTCTCTTCTCCTTCTGGGATGCCCATAGTATGTATGTTTGTGTGTTTTGTGTTGTCCGTTAAATCCATGAGTACCTATTTGATTTTTTTCTATCTTTTTGTCTATCTGATCTACTATCTGTTTGATTTCAAATGTATTGTCTTCCACATCACTAATTCTTTCTTCTGCCTGTTCAAATCTGCTGTTATGTGAATCCAGCGTCTTTTTGATTTCTTGGATTGTGCCACTGATCACCATCATATCCATTATGTTTTGGTATATGTTTACAATTTCTTCAGTATGTTCTTCCAGTGTCTTCTTTATATCCTTAATCTCTTCCTTCACTTCATTAAGTTGGTCCATGATATTTGTTTGGAAAGCTTTGATTAGTTGTTCAATATTCTGCATCTCTTCCTGGTTTTTAGTTTGTTCATTAGACTGGTCCATGTCTTCCTGTTTCTCAGTGCGGTTTGTAATTTTTTGTTGCCCTCTAGTCATCATTTTATCTTGATGGGTTTATTCAGTTGATCAGTTGATTAGCTTCTCTTTCTGCTCCAGAGTTTTATTTCGCTGGTGGTTCTGTGTGTGTGTTAAGTTTTCTCTTTGACACTTTTTCTTCTTATTTTATTTCTTTGCTTCTTTTATGTTACCTTAAAGGCAAAAGATTAGTGCCAGAGGAATCAAAAGATGTGAGAAAGGAAGAAGGATAATAGTAATATTGATAAAAGTTAGAATAGAGGCCAAATAAGACTTAGAGAAATGAATATTTCACTCATGTACACAGTGTAGAGTAATAGGAAAAAAGTGGAGGACCTATAATGGACTGGGAAGCCAAATAGAGGAATATATATATAATGATTTAGAAGGCTAGAATGATGAGGAGGGAGAGAAAGAGTGAAGAAAGTTCTGAAAGGAAAAAGTGATTATTAATCAAAAAAAGGAGAAGAAGAAAACAAAATAGATAGAATAGAAATTGACAGTCTTAATTTGTGGGCTAATGAAAAACGTGGTATATAACAACCACAACAGAAAGCAGAAGGCAGAAAGATGAAGGAAGGATAAGAGATAGCTTGGGATACAAAATCAATATAGAGAGATAATGGGAAATCACTGAAGAAGAAGCACAGCAAAGAAGAGACAAGCTAGCAGCGCCTAATTAAAAAAAAATGAAAGAAAAAAGAAAGAGAGGAGGAAAGAGGAAACAAAAGCAAGAGACAACAAATAGAGAAAAACCAAACAACCACACAGGCAAACAGCCAAACAAAGCTAAGGAGGAACAGTCTTCCTTCTAGGATCCTTGTGGAACCTCTTAGCCTGCTTAGGTTTATCAATCAGTTTCCCTGCAGGGTTCTATCTATAGGTTTTGAAGCAGATTTTAGCTATTAAACTAAATTAAAAAGAATTCATTTTTCATTTTTTCAAGTGACTTCTTTTTATTTTATTTTTTGGCAAACTACGGGACCCAAAATAAGTCCTTCTATTTCTAGTTTTTAAAGTATTTTTAATAAGAAAGAATGATGGATTTTGTCAAACACCTTTTTTTTGCATCAATTGAGACGATCATTCATGAAATAATGTGCATTATATTGACTGTTTTTCTCTTGTTGAACCAGACTTCCATACCTGGAATGGAACCCCATTGATCATGATGTATAATTCTTTTAATGTGTTTTTAAATATGATTTGCAATTATTTTCTTGAGAGTTTTAGGATCTATATTCATTGGAGGTACTGGTCCACAATTTTATATTCTCATAGTATCTCTATCCAGCTTTGTTATTAGGGTGATGTTGGCCTCATAGAATGTTTGGTAGTGTTATCTATTCTTCATTATTTTGCAGGAATTTGAACAAAATTGGCATTAATTCTTCTTTGAATGATTGGTAGAATTCACTTATGAAGCCATCTGAGCCTAGGCTTTTCTTTCATGAAAGGTTTTGGATGACTAATTCTATCTCTTTACTATTTTTTTTTTTTTTTTTTTTTTAATCTTCTATTTATTCTAGGTTCCATGTAGGTTGTTTGTGGGTTTATAGGAAATTGACAATTTCAAATAAGTTGTCTAGTTTTTAGTGTAGAGTTGTTCATCATATCCTATTATGAGTTTTTAAATTTCTGTGTGGTCAGTGGTAATGACACCTCTCTTATTTCTGATTTTATTTATTTGCACATTCTCTCTTTTATTTTTATTTTTCAATAAAGCAAAGGGTTTGTCAATTTTGTTAGTCTCAAAAAAGCAGCTTTTGGTTTTGTTGATTTGCTCTTTTATTTTTTTGTTCTCCATTTAATTTATTTATGCTGTATTCTATGTTATTACTTTCCTTCTGTTTCCTTTGGGATTAGTTTGCTATTCTTTTTCTAGTTCCCCCAGGTGTGAAGTTAGGTCTTTGATTTTAGTTCTTTCATCCTTTATAATGTTGGCATTTAGGGCTAGAAATATTCCTCTCAGGACTGCCTTTGCTGCTCCCATAAGTTTTAGTATGTTGTGTTCTTGTTTTCATTTGTCTTTGAGATATTTACTGATCTCTCGTATAATTTCTTAAATGACCGATTGATTGCTTAAGAGTATGTTGTTTATCCTCCATATATTTGTGCAATTTCCATTCCTCCACCTGTTATTGTTTTCTGGCTTAATTTCATTATGATCAGAGAAAGTGTTTTGTATGATTTCAACCTTTTTTAATTCATTGAGACTTCTCTGTGACCAACATATGGGTTATCCGGGAGAATTATTCATGAGCACCAAAGAAGAATATATGTCCCACTGTTCTGGAGTGAACCATTCTATATATGTCTCTTAGGTCTAGTATATTTATCAAAACATTAAAGTTTTCTATTTTCTTATCGATCTTCTGTTGATATGTTATCTCTATTGATGTGAGCAGTGTATTGAAATCTCCAACTATTATTGTATAAATTTTATCCCTTTATTTTTGACAGTGTTTGTCTCATGTATTTTGGGGCATCATTGTTAGATGCATAATTATTATGATTGTTATATTCTTTGTGGATTGCACTTTTTATTAATATATAGTTTTTTCTTTGTTTCTTATAACAACTTACCTTTTTTAAATAAAATTTTATTGAAGTATATCATTCACACTTGAGCATACATAAACAAAAATTGTGTAATAAAAGTTGTGAACTTAAAAAACAAACATACATATCATCATAGAGGGCTTCCAGACATCACCCCAACAACACATTGCATTGTGGTGACATTTTTGTTCTAAACTATGGAATAGCATTGTTAAAATATTACTACTACCTATAGTCCATATCTTACACTTGGTGTATTTTCCCCCAACCCACCTGATGATTAATGCACTATATTAGTATTATACATTTGTTTTAATTCATGAGAGAACATTTTCATATTTGTCCTGTTAACCACAGTCTGTCTTATATGATTTGATTCCCTGTGTCATCCAATCCCATGTTTTACACAGTCCATTCAATGTGTACACTCAAGGCCACTCATTTTATTAACATAGTTGTGCTATCATCACCTTAGTCAATTTTAGAACATTTTCATTATTCCAAAAGAAAAAATCTTATATGTCTTTATACCTCCCTATTGATATTCCTTAGAATTCATATAATAACATCTTTGCCATTGCTGGAAAAATATTACAATATTCCTGTTAACTATTTTCCATAAATTACACTACTAATTTTCCCATGTTTATCCATATTATTAACATTTCTTAATGAATATTCTTATATTTATACTGTAAACTACAATCCTCATCTTCTTTGTAAAATAAGAACATTCATTTATTTATATGATTAACCACAATCTTCAGCCACCATCGAAATCACTGTTATATATTTCCTAGAATATTCTCTAGTTTTCTTTTATATATATATATATATATATATATATATATATATATATATATATGTTACATAATATATTTAATTCATAGTAGCACAATCATACAGCACTTGTCCTTTTGTGTCTGGCTTGCTTCGCTCACCATAATCTAGTTTTCTTTCAATTTTCATTTGCATCCACAGACTATACCTTTCAGCAACAATCTCACGTATAATTCAATAGTGTTAGTTATACGCACACTAATATGTTACCATCAATTCTATTCATTTCCACATTTTTACAATAAAACTTACTAAAAATTCTACATACAATGACCACGATCTCCTATTCTCAAAACACATTCTCTTTCCTAGAAACGTGTGCTATAGAGTTTACCTCCATGAGTTTATTCTTCATATATAGATCATATAAGTGCCATAGCATATTTCATTGCTGGATCATATTGCAGTTCTATATTCAGATTCTTGAGATACTGCAAAACTGTCTTCCACAGAAGGTGCACCATTATATATTAGCAACAACAGTGAAAGAGTATTCCTGTTTCTCCACAGCCTTTCCAGCACTTGTAGTAATCTTTATTTTAATAATGGCTATTACATATGGTGAGAAGTGGTATCTAATTGTAGTTTTGATGTAAATTTCCCTAATAACTAGAGATGTTGGATATTTTTTCATGTGCTTTTTGGCCATTTTTATGTCCTCTTAGGAGAAATGTTTATTCAAGTCTTGTGCCCATTTTTTAATTGGGTTGCTTGTCTTTTTATCATTGAGTTGTAGGATCTCTTTATATAACATGGATATCAAAACCTTATAGGATTTGTGTTTTCCAAATATTTTTTCTATTGTGTGGGCTAATTTTTACTTTCTTTTAGCCACTATTATAAATGGATTTTTTTTTTCTGATTTTCTTCTCAGATTGCTCTTCAGTAGGGTATGGAAACACTACCCATTTTTGCATATTAATCTTGTATCCCTTCACTTTGTTGAACTATCCTATTACTTCTAGCACTTTTGTTGTGGATTTTTCTGGATTTTCTAGATATAGGACCATATAATGATGGAATAGCAAAATTTGCACTTCTTCCTTTCCAATTTCAGTGCCTTTAATTTCTTTATCTAGCCAAATTGCTCAATCTAGAATTTCCAGCACAATATTAAATAACAGTTGTGACAGTGGGC
This sequence comes from Tolypeutes matacus, assembly GCA_026826555.1. Lineage (NCBI taxonomy): Eukaryota > Metazoa > Chordata > Mammalia > Cingulata > Chlamyphoridae > Tolypeutes > Tolypeutes matacus. The sequence goes on along the minus strand of JAKSZT010029587.1, from coordinate 1,209,862 downwards.
CTTGTCTTTTTCCTGATCTCAGCAGAAAAGCTTTCAGTCTTTCACCACAGGGTAAAATGCTAGCTATAGGCTTTTCATATATAAACTTTAACATATTGAAAAATCTTCTTTCTATTCCTATCTTTTGGAGTGTTTTTATCAAGAAAGGATGTTATATTTTGTCAAATGCATTTTCTGCATCGAAAGACTCATGTGATGTTTATTCTTCAATTTATTAATGTGGTTTATAACATTATTTGATTTTTTATTATAAACCATCCTTGCATACCTGGGATAAAAATCACTTGATCACAGTGTAAAATTATTTTAATGGGCATTTGTATTCAGTTTGCAGTTATTTTGTTACGGATTTTGCATATAAATATTAGGCATATTGGTCTGTAATATACTTTATCTTTTTCTAGTATCTCTATCTTGTTTTGGAATTAAGTTGATGTTGGCATCATAGAATTAGTTTGGTAGGGTTCCTTCCTGTTCATTATTTCAAAAGAGTGTGAGCAAGTTTGGTATTTGTTCATCTTTGAATGTTTGCTAGAATTCATCTGGTCAGTGCTTTTCATCTTTGAGTGTTTTTGATGAATGTTTCAATTTCTTCATATGAGATTTGTTTGTTAAATTGTTGTATTTCTTTTGTTTCAGTGTAGATTGCTTTTGTTTCTAGGGATTTGACCATGTCATCAACCTTGGCTAGATTTTTAGTATACAGTTGTTCTTATGATCTCTCTTATTTCTGTGTTGTCAGTGGGAATATCCCCCCTCTTATTTCTGATGTCATTTATTTGCATCATCTCCATTTTTTCATTGTCATTCTAGCTAAGGATTTGTGAATTTTGTTTATCTTCTCAAAGAACAAAACTTTGGTTTTGTTGATCCTCTATATTGCTTTTTGTGTTCTCAATTTCATTTATTTCTGCTCTGATCTTTACTATTTATTTCCTTTGGTGTGATTGGGGATTAGTTTGCTGTTCTTTCTCTATTTCCTCCAAGTGTGCAGTTAGTTCTTTGAATTTCACTCCTTTTTTATGTAAGCATTGTGGGCTATACATTTCATTCTCAGCACTGATTTGATGTATACTATAGATTATGATATGTTGTATTCTTGTTTTTATTTGTCTCAAGATATTTACTGAATTGTCTTGCATTTTTTCTTTGACACACTGATCATTAAGTGTGGTTTAATCTCAATATATTTGTGAATTTTCCCTATTTCCATTATTGATTCCCTGCTTCATTCCATTACGATCACAGAAAATGTTTTTGTATAATTTCAATGCTTTTAAATTTATTGAGACCAGTCTTGTGACCCAACATATGGTTTATGGAGGAGAAGGATCCATGATCACTGGTCCTTTGAGGTGTAATGCTCTATAAATGTCTGTTGGGACTAGTTCATTTATTATATTATTCAAGCTCTCTGTTGCCTTTTTTGTCTTCTGTCCAGATGTTCCACTCAATGCTGAGAGTGGTGTATTGAAGTCCCCGACTGTTATTGTATTCCTTTCAGATTTGGCAGTGTGTGTCTCATGTATCTTTGGGTACACTGGTTAGGAGTATATATATTTATTATAGTTATTATTTCTTGGTGCCTTGCCCCTTTAATTAATATATACAGGTCTTCATGATCACTTATAACAGTTTTGCATTCAAAATCTATTTTGTCTGACATTAGTATCATTACTATAGTTCTTTTTGGTTACTGTTTGCATAGGATGTCTTTTTCCACCCTTTTCCTTTAAACCTGGTTGTGTCCTTACATCTGAGTTATCCTTTTTTTTTTTATTTTAAGAAAGAACATAGATGACTCATTTTTAAAAATCCTTTTGTCAATGTCTTTTGATTGGGAAATTCAGTCCATTAACATTCAGTATTATTACTGTGAAGGCACTGCTTACATTGTCCATTTTATTCTTTGGTTTTCTGTAATCATATTTTCTTTTTCAGAACTTTCAGACCAGGTTTTACTTCATAAGTATTTACAAATACTAATCTATTGAAGTGAAGTTTAATATCCTTGCCAATTACCTATTATGCAGACTTACATTCAACAATTCCAGCTCACTTCACAATCCTATATTTTTATTTTATCATTAATGGGTCATTTGGCAAAATTCTGAGTCAGAGTTTAATTGTGTGTTAAAGCAGTTTCATTAGATGTTTTTCTCAATCTGATATTTCTGACATGAGCTCTAGTAGAAGGCTTTTTCACTTTGATTTTACAGTTGACATTTCTTCAATATGAGAACTTGAACAACGAGGAAGGAATTCAAAACTACTGAAGACTTTGCTTCATTCTTTACAAAGAGAGTGTTTTATACAATATGAAACCTCACATATTTTACAAACCTTTCTCTATAAGTAAAGGATTTTCCATATTTGTTTCATTGAATAACTACTGCAGCAAAAATTATCTGTTGTTCCTCTAGAGCTTCCTTCTTCTGATAAAGATTTTTATTCTGGTTTCATGGCTTAGAAGCTATTCCTACTCTGAACTACTGTTGTTCACACCAGGGCCAGAGCTGAGCTGAAATCAACCATACATAACTAGAGACATAGGATTTCTCCCAGGGTAGTAAGATTATGTTGTTTAAGGATAGATGGTAAATAAATGCATTTACATTTATTTTATTGACAAAGGATTACACTCTTGTGTGGGTTCTTTAATTTTTTTAAAGATTATGGCTGTGACTGAAGGTTCTTCTATATTTACAACATATTTAGTGTAAGTTCTCTCATGTCATCTAAAATTAGCACAAGTAGTGAAGTCTTTCCCACATAGATGGCAGCCATATGGCTTCTCTCCAGTAGGAGTTTTCTCATGTCATCTAAGGACAGAACTACTTCTGAAGGCTTTTCCACATAAGTGACAGTCACATGATTTACCTCTAACATGAATTTGCTGAGGTTGACTAAAGGGTGACTGGTACTTAAGGGCTTTTTGAAATTGTTTGCTTATATAGTGTTTCTTTCCCAAGTCAGTTAGCACATACTGAGTCAATGTGGAGCTGTGAGTGAAATCTCCCAAATCATTGCTGTCAAAGTGATTCTCTCCAGTGTAAGAAATCTGCTTTGACTATATGGTGGATATGTCTTTTCTTGCAATAGGCAGCACATTCTTGGGAATTCTGTATCACATTGATTACATTGACATAGAATTTCACTCCTGTGTGGATTCTTCCATTTCTTTGAAGGTTAGAGTTGTGGCTGAAGCCTCTTCCATATTTGTAACATTTTAGTGTGAACTCTCTGTCATCTAAGGACAAAATATTAACAGAATGCATTCCCACATACATGACATTCATATGGTTTCTCTCTATTGTCATCTAAGGTTAGAACAATTAATGAAGTGATTCTCACATATCTGACATTCATATTGTTTCTTTCCAGTGTGAGTACTCTCAGGGTGTCTAAGTACAGAAGGATGAGTGAAAGATTCCCTATTTAGTTGATAATCATATGGTTTCTCTCAAGTGTGAATTCTCTCATATTTCTTAGTAAATTAGAATGCTGGCTGAAGGCTTTCTCACACAGATGGCAAGCATATGATTTCTCTCTACTGTAAATTCTCTAATTTTGTCTAAGGACACAAATTCTTCTGAAGGCTTTCTCACAAAGACAATAGTCATATGATTGAGTTATAGTGTGACATTTCTTATGTTCATTACAAGAACGCTGGTCACTGAGGGCTTTTTAAAATTGTTTGCTGACATAGAGCTTCTTTCCGATATGAGTCGGCACATATTGAGTCAATTTGCAGTTGTGATTGATATCTTCTCCCAAATCATCCATTAAAATGGATTATCTCCAGTGTGAGAAATCTTTTGTTTGGAAGAAGATGAGACATGGTAAAATATTTCCTTGAATATATTCATTAATTCAATTCTCTACATATGAATTCTAGACTGATCATTCAGTAAGATCCTAGAGAAATTCTTTTACATGTTACATATGCATGATGTGCTACTCTCTGCACACAAAGATTTTATCTTTTGTAGTATCTCACTTATAGCTATTTAATTAATTTTGAAGTCTTCTTGTTTAAAAGATTATGAATATGATTCATCTTCAAGCAATTATCCCTTTATAAGACCTCAGGTTAGTTTTGAGCTCAGGTTAATTTTTCTCTAAATTGAAATTTTCCCAAAACTTTTTGCTGGGGGAGTATTTAATCTCAAATTTAATTATGCTCAGGTGATTGTTTTGAAATTCTAACTTAATCTATCCCAGGTCTGATTTGGATCCAAGGTTCCTACACATGAGGTCTACATTTGATAGGATGATGGATTAATCCTTCCTGCAGATATGTTGCATAGATATCATTTCTTGCTTTTTTTCCTTCAAATCAGTTAAATTGACACAACACATAATCCATCCAAGGTGTACAATCAATGGCTCTCAGTATAATCACAGAGCTGTGATTTCCTCACCACAATCAGTTTTAGAACATTTTTATAGCTCCAAAAAGAAAAAATCCTGGAGTCCCAGAAATTGGGGAAGTTGAGATTCTTGTGCTCTTGGAAATTCTCCTGTCTTCTTCCTCTATGTCCTGACATAGCCTAACTCCTCTTCTGTAATAATAGATTTCCTAAATCATACTGAAGACCCAGTGGGTCTTGCAAAAATTTCAATCTTACTCAGATTTTATAAGCCTGATTACTCAGACTTTTGCTAGTTGATTTACAGAACGCTGGCAAAAGTCATATAGAAATCTGGATACAAATTATTTTAAAAGAAATTATTAAAAAAAAAAATTTTTTAGAAAGAAGAACTGAGAAAAATCCTCTCAAAATAAAACAGCAGCTAAATAAACCACAATAAGCCCTCTAGGCACCAGGCTTCAAGACAGTAGTACTTGTGATTACTGTAAACAACCTGGACATTCCCAAAATAGCAACACCCCACCCATACTCTTTTCCTCTTTCAATGTCTTTCAATACATTCAATTCTAAGTAAATAAAAGCAATTCATTTAAGAGAAAACTTCCCTCCAAGTTTTGAATGAATTAAATTTGTATGTATAACTAATTCCAAGGATTTAACAAAACTATAGAGAAAAAATATCCTCATAAATATCAAAATTCATACAAAATTAACTCATATATAATACATTTTGTGGGGGAACAATGTGCCTATTAATCTTTGCTAATTGATTGTATATTACTGTTTCAAAGTGCATGGAGTAAGGTATTTTAAGTATTTAATACTATTCTGTAAAGTTTGATTTTGATGGTAATCATATGTTATAAGATGTTTACTTGAAGAGAGTTTCCAAAATCATTTTGGTAACTTAATTATTTAAGGTATACAGGATTTATTTTTATTAAGGAAAAACTGAGTAGTATTCTTAAAATAAAATGACTGGTTACAGAATGAGAAAGAAGAAAATGTAGGACAAAACCTTAATAGATATAGAAAGTTGCAGAAGGTTCATGGAAAAGGAAATTTTGGTCAAAGTTGGGAAAGATTTAATGGGTCTATCTATAAAAAAAATAATAAAATCTTAGTATCAAATTAAAAACTTATGCAAAACTGAAATTTGGTTTTCTATTGAAGTGACATTTTTTTTCTTGGATTACCGATATGTTTTTGTAAGAGGTTATAAAGAGGTTTTTTTCTGAATAATCAATGTAAAAGGCAGAAAGTTTGTGTTTTATCAAAATAACATTACTTCATGTTAACTTTATCATGTCCTTGGTTGTTTAACAAAAACATGTCTCACTTAAAAGTACTTGCTTAATTTTAGTTAAGTAAAAAAGTAAATATTCTCTCACAATAACCCATTTTCCTCTTTAAAATAATGCTCAAATCTGAAAATTTTTGGCATTTTGCTTTCTTAAGGTCAAAGACAAAAGAGTAGCTTTTTATTTCAAACTGTTGGAAATCATTTTTTCTTTCACCTTGTAAAAAGTGAGGCACTAAAAATAAGGTTATTTAATATGTTATGCATTACATGGGAGGTGTTTAAGAAATGTTATAAAAATTAAAAAGATGTTTTAACCTTCTATTGGTTTAATTTGTATGGATAAAATTTTCATATAAATATTTAAAGTTTGTATAAAATTCCTAGAGAATTAACAATGTTCTCACTGTCCATGTTATGTCATGATACTGATCTTCTTGATATGTGACAACAGTATGGTATTGTTAGTCATGGTTTTAGTTATTTTAAATATAGTATATGTCACATAAACAACCAAATTTCCTTGTCAGTTACATTGTTTTACTCTGATGCTTCTCTAAAAGTGCAAGCAGTCAGGTACAGTTCACAGTTCCATCGTCAACAAAGGATGTAAAGGTGAAACAGAATAAAACTTCAGCAATGGTCTGTAGTTGATGAACTCAAAATAAATTAATTGTCAAATATTTTTATTTCTAAAAGTAGTTTCATTTAGAAATGCTCATAAGGGAATTAGGGCCTAAAGAAAAGGAAATAAAAAGAATCCAAATGAAAGGGAGAAGTAAAACTTTCACTATTTGCAGATGACATGATTTCATATGTACAAAGTCCCCCAAAATACAACAAAGCATCTAGAGCTGATAAATGAGTTGGCAGGATATAAGATAAACATGCAAAAATCAGTAGCATTTCTGTACACTAATAATGAGCAATCTGAGGAAGAAATCAAGAAAAAATTACATTTACAATAATAACTAAAAGAATCAAGTATCAATGACTTCTGGGAAAATGGCATCAAAGTAGGTAGGCAGAGCCCGACTCTAACAAAAAAACAGCAGAGAAAGGGCAAGGACCTATCCAAAGGAGCTGTTTTGTATGTATATATAGAATGGGAAAGTGCTCCGTGTCATCCAGGAGGGAAGTGGAAAAATAAAGAAGCAAAAGAAAACCATGAGTTGCTCACCCCTATGGCTAGAAACAGCACATATATCCCACCCTTAGGTCAAGTAAACTTGGGTGTAGTCCCTGGCTTGATGCTGCCAACAGAGTGGGAAGGAACATTTCCTGAGAGGAAGAGGGGTCTGATGGAGGGTGGAGAATGGTTTCTTTGTGGTGAGTTTAGCCCACTGAGCTCATTTTGAATCTCAGAAGGGACTCTGACCAGATGGGGAAGGGAATGGGGGATCTGCTCAGGCAGGCTGTCACACCCAGCCTCCCTGGGAGACAGAGGAACTAGATTAGAGAGGGGGCAGAAAAAGGTGCCTAATCAGCAGGGCTCTGGAAAACTGTTAGAAGTCTAACCTGCCTGAGTAAAAGGGGGCAGATAGAGCCAGATAAACTTTCTGAAGCCTAACTAAGCTGTGGAGCCAGTTTAGCTCAGTGGAGGGATTCTCCTGCCTTTTATATAAGAGGTCCCTGGTTTGATTCTTGGGTTTCCTTAGAGAAGTGATCCAGAGAGTGGCCCACTAGGTTATCAGGCACCAAGCTGATACCTTATGACAGGGAACATATAGACATTTTTATGTTTTACAACTTCTGGGATCTGTTATTTTTTAAAGATTCCTTTCTTTGTGTTTCTTTTTTTGTTTGTTTGTTCGTTTGTTTTTGTTTTTGTTTTGTTTTGCTTATTTTACTTGCTAAAACCCAGTACATTACTTGCAGAGGGCAGGGTGCAGGATGATTGATTGATGAACACTAGCAGCCTGAGAGGCTCCTTGGAACTTATAAGGGAAGGATGTTTTCCTTGGGTTATTTTAGTTGTTACTGTTTTGTTTCCTGTTGTTGTGTTTCCCCTTTATTTCTTTCGTTTTTTTTTACTTTTACCTATTTTTTCTACCTACTTTATTTCTTTTCTCCCCTTCATTTTTCTATCTTCTGTTTTCTGTTGTTTTTTCTGTCATTTGACCTCTGGCCTTCAATTTTTTTGCTTTTATTTCTCTCTGTTTATTTCTCTTTTCTTTCTTTTTTCTATTCCTCTCATCTCAAAATTTCAGCCTTTTAATTCATTCTATATATTTTTCTTCATTTTGTTTCTTGAGTGAGTTTTTCTATTCCACTATTTAAAATTTTTATTCTTTTGTACTTCTTATGATATTTTACTCGTGTTAATTATTTATTATCCTAGGTCTTGTATGGTTCCTTTTCTACCTTTTTTATTATGATTACTATTATTCTTTTTCTTTTCTTATCTCTTTCCTTTTCTCTGGTCCTAATATTAGTTTCCAAGGGAACACAGAAAACAGCAAGGAAATAGAATAAAAGGTATGAAGTGTCAAAGAGAAACCTTACCACACAGACAACAACATCCAGTTCCCTTCTGGATGACACAGAGCACTTTCCCATTCTATATATACATACAAAGAGTAGAATGGTAAGCTAGCCAACCAAATAAGCCCATCAACATAAACAGAAGCCTTGGAGCTAAGAAAAAATTGCAAGCCATATTAAGAAAAAGGAAGACATGGCCCAGTTTAATGAGCAAACTAAAAAACAGGAGGAGATGCAGAATGTGGAAGAACTAATCAGTGATGTCCAAACAAATATCATGAATCAACTTAATGAAGTGAAGGAGGAGATTAAGGATATTAAGAAGACACTGGGGGAACACACTGAAGAAATTGTAAACACACATAAAAATAAAACGGATATGATGGTGATGAATGGCACAATGCAAGAAATCAAAACTACACTCAAAGCAAATAACAGGCAGAGGAAAGAATCAGTGATGTGGAAGACAGTACATCTGAAATTAGACAGAGAGTAGAACAGAGAAATAAAAAGAGATAAAAAGTACAGCATGGACATAGGGATTTCAATGACAACATGAAATGCACAAACATATGCATCATAGGCATCCCAGAAGAAGAGAGGGGAAAAGGAGCAGAAGGAGTGTGGGAGGAAATAATGGCTAAAAATTTCCCAACTATTTTGAGGGATATGTACATATATGTCCAGGAAGCACAGCACACCCCAAAGAGTATAAATCCTAACAGGCCTAATGCAAGACATAAGCTGGTCAAATTTCCAATGCTCAGGACAAAGAGAGCAGCAAGAAAAAAGCTGAAAGCAGCAAGAAAAAAGAGATCCATCACATACAAGGGAAGCTCAATAAGATTAAGCACTGATTTTTCATCTGAAACCATGGAGGTGAGAAGGCAGTGGTATGACATAGTTAAGGTGCTAAAAGAAAAAACTGTCAGCCAAGAATTCTCTATCCAGAAAAGCTGATATTCAAAAATGAGGGAGAGTTCAAAATATTCAGAGATAAACAGAAATTAAGAGAGTTTATCAACAACAAACGTGCACTTCATTCTGGAAAGGAATGTACTAAAGGGAGTACTGTAGAGTGAAAGGAAAAAACAGGAGAGAGAGGGTTGGAGGAGAGTGTAGGAAAAAAATTATGGGTAAAAATAACTAAAAATATAAAAGAGACTTAAAAACAACATGTGGCATACATGAACCAAAATAAAATATGGCTAGTGTAAGTAATTCCTTGAAAGTAATAACATTGAATGTTAATGGATTAAACTCTCCAATCAAGAGACACAGATTGGCACAGTGCATATGGAAATATGATCCATCTATATGTTGTTTAAAAGAAACTTACCTTAGACCCAGGGATGCAAGGAGGATGAAAATGAATAGTTGGAAAACAATTTTACATGCAAACAGTAACCAAAAACGGGCAAGAGTAGCTATACTAAAATCAGACAAAATAGACTGTAGTATTATACAAAACTATTGTATGACACAAAGAGGACACTATATATTAACAAAACGGGTAATCTATCAAGGAGAAAGAACAATCATAAAGACTTATGCACCTAACCAGGGCACTTCAAAATATTTGAGGTAAACATTGGATGGCTAAGTGGAGAAATAGATGCATCCACAATTATAGTGGGGGATTTTAATACACAATTATCATTAGCCATAACATATTGACAGAAGATCAATAATAGAGACCTAGAATAATACATTAGAGGATTTGGACCTAATAGACATATATAGAACATTACACTCAAATACAGTGTGTTATACATTCCTCTCGAATTCACATGGAACATTCTCCAGGATAGACCAAATGCTAGCCCACAGAACAACTCTCAATGAATTCAGAAAGACTGAAATTATACAATGTAATTTCTCTGAACACAATGGAATGAAGCTGTAAATCAGTAATGGACAGAGAACCAATTAGGCACAAAGATATGGAAGTTAAACAGCACACTCTTAGACAATCAGTGAGTCAAGGAGGAAATTGCAAAAGAAATCAGTAACTACCTTGAATCAAATGAAAATGACAACACAACATACCAAAACCTATGGGATTCAGCAAAAGCAGTGCTGAGAGGGAAATCCATACCCATAAATGCTTATATTAAAAAAGAATAAAGAACTAAAATCAAAGACTTAACTGCACACTTGGAGGAATTAGAAAAAGAACAACAAACTAATCCCAAAGCAAGTAAAAAGAAGGAAATAAAACTATTAGAGCAGAGTAAAATGAAATTGAAAATAAAAAAGCGCTAGAAAAAATAAAACCAAAACCTGGTTCTTTGAAAAGATTAATAAACTTGACAAACCCTTAGCTACACTAGCAAAGAAAAGAAGAGAGAAGATGCAAATACATAAAATAAGAAATGAGGAAGGGGATATAACCACTGACCCCACAGAAATAAAGAGTACCATAAGAGGATACTTTGAAAAATTGTATGCCAACAAGATGGATAATTTAGAGGAAGTGAAAAAATTCCTAGAAACACACAAGCAGCCTACATTGATGAAAGAAGAAATTGATGAATTCAACAGACCAAGTAAAAAGATTGAACTAGTAAACAAAAACTTCCCAACTAAACGAAGGGCCCAGTACCAGATGGCTTCACAGGTGAATTCTACCAAATATTCTGGAAAGAACTAATACCTGAAACTTTTCCAAAAAATAAAAGTGGAGGAAACATTGTCTGCCTCATTTTATGATGCCAACATAACCCTAAACCAAAGCCACAGAAAGATGTCACAAGAAAGGACAACTGTAGACCAATCTCTCTAATGAGCATAGATGATATAACATCCTCAACAAAGTACTTGCTAGTTGTATTCAACAACACATCAAACTAATTATACACCATACCCAAGTGGGTTTCATCCCTGGTGTGCAAGGATGGTTGAACATAAGAAAATCAATCAATGCAATACACCACATGAACAGATTGAAAGAATAAAATCACATGATCATTTCTATAGATGCAGAAAAAGCATTTGCCAAATAGAGCACCCTTTCCTGGACAAAAAAAAAAAAAAAACACTTCAAAAGATAGGAACAGTAGGAAACTTCCTCAACATGCTAAAGGGTACATGAAAAACCCACAGGTAAGATCATATTCAATGGTGAAATCCTAAAAGCTTCCCCTCTCACATCTAGAACAAGACAAGGATGCCCACTCTCATTGCTCTTATTTAACATTGTGTTAGAAGTACTTGCTTGGGGACTTAGACAAGAAAGAAGATATAAAGGCATCCAAGTTGGAAAGGAAGAAGGGAAAATTTCACTATTTGCAGATGACATAATCCTATACATAGAAAGCCCTAAGAAATCTACAACAAAGCTTCTAGAACATAAAATGAGTTTTTACGTGGCAGGTTATAAGATTAATGTGAATAAATCAGAAGTATTTCTGTACACCAATAACGAACAATCTGAGCAGGAAACTCAAGACAAAGTCCCATTTACAATAGAAACTAAAAGAAGCAAATATCTAGGAAGAAATTTAACTAAAGATGTAAAGGACTTGTATGCAGAAAATGACACAACACTGTTAAAGGAAATCAAAGAAGATCTAAATATATTGAAGAATATTCCCTGTTCATGGACAGGAAGACTAAACATCATTAATATGTGTATCCTACCCAAACTGATTTACACATTTAATTCATGCCAACAAAAATTACCACAGCATTTTTAATGAATTGGAAATCTAACTATGAAATTTTTTGGAAGGGTGAGGGGCCCCAAATAGCCAAAGTCATATTGAAAATGAAAAATGAATCAGAGAGATCACACTACCTGACTTTAAAACATGCAACAAAGTTACAGTGGTCAAAACTGCATGGTGTTGGCACAAGGATAGACATATTGATTGATGGACTAGAAAAGAGAATTTTAATATAGATCTTCCTATATATAGTCAACTGATATTTGACAAGGCCACCAAGCCTACTGAGAGAGAATGGCCTCTTCAAAAAATGGTGCCTGGAGAATTGGATATCCATATCCAAAAGACTGAGAGAAGAACACCATCTCATACCTTATACAAAAGTTAACTCAAGATGGATCAAAGATCTAAATATAAGAGCCAAGCCTATAAAGATCTTGGAAGATAATGCAAGGAAGCATCTACAAGATCTTGTATTAGGAAATGGTTTCATGAATTTGACACCCAAAGCAAGAGCAATGAAAGAAAAAGAGATAAATGGGACCCCCTTGAAATGAAAAACTTTTGCAACTCAAAGGAGTCTGTCAAGAAAGTAAAAAGACAGCCTATCCAATGGGAGAAAATATTTGGTAACCACCTATCCAATAGGGGCCTAATATCCAGCACATATAAAGAAATCCTACATCTTGAAAATAAAAAGACAAATAACTCATTTTTAAAAAGGGCAAGTAATTTGAATAGACACTTCTCCAAAGAAGAAATACAAATGGGTAAAAAGAACATGAAAAGATGTTCAACATCACTAGCTATTAGGGAAATGCAAATCAAAACTACAATGAGATACCATCTTACACTCATTAAACTAGAAGCTATTTAAAAAACAGAGGACTAAAAATGTTGGAGAGGATGTGGAGGAAAGGGAACCCTTATCCACTCTGGTGGGGATGTAGAATTGTGCAGCCATTGTGGAGGACATCTGGTAGTTCCTCAGGAAGCTAACTCTGGAACTGCCATATGATCCAGCAATCCCACTGGTGGGTATAGATCCAGAAGAACTGAAAGCAGGGACATGAAAAGATATATACACACCGATGTTCATAGCAGAAATATTCACTATTGCCAAAAGTTGGAAACAACCCAAATGTCCATCAACAGATGAATGGATATGCAAACTGTAATATAGACATACAATGGAATATTACTCACCTGTAAGAAGGAATACAGTATTAACACATGGGATAACATATATGAATCCTGAAGACCTTATGTTGCGTGAAGTAAGCCAGGCATTGAAGGACAAATATTACATGACCTCACTGATATGAATTAAGCAAATTGAGCAGACTCACCATGATAGAGTCTGGAAGATACGTTTACAAGAGAGGGAAAGGGAATATAGGATTTGTGCCAATGCCCATATGGGCAAAATTTTTAAGGTGGAAAGTTGTAGTTGTGCAATGGATGGGCATGACAGTGGCGCAGTGTGCTATTGGGTTTGGTGGTACTGGTCTGTGGGGGTTTGTTTGACTATCGATGGAATTGGGGTGATGGCCAGAGAACGGAGCAGGTAAACATGGGAATTTGCAGGTGTGGTTAAAATTACAATGTTCTTATATATATATAAATAACATTTTTGTAAGCAAATACACATATATGCATATATATTTATATATCATTTTGCAAATGTTTGTATGTATTGTGAGAATTTTGATTTTTACCCATAATAAAAAAAAAAAAAATTTACAATGTTCTTTATTACCATACAGTGATGGATGCAGGACATGGTAAATATCATAAAAATTTATAAAAGTGTACGGTCTAAAATCTAAACTGTAGTGTAAATCTTTGACAATGTTTAGTAGCTGGGTTTTAATATTTGTATATCAGTTATAAAAATGCTACCATCTACATATAAAAAGGTATTAATATGGGGGGGGGAGGAAAAGGGGAGGATGTTGGGTACATGAGAGTCTCCTGTATTCTGTGTATGACTTTGCTGTGACCTAAAACTTCTTTGAAATCAAAATGAAAAATAGTGAGACACTGGGGAATGAGAGGGGGAAGGTGATACGGTAGAGACTGGACACGAGATACTGCAGTGATGGAAGACAAAAGGTCAAAAACATTTTTTTTTTAATTCTTCATTTTTTAAAATATCCCAATCTTTTAATTTTATTTTAATTTTAGTTTTAAAAATATATATGTATTTTATCTCTTACTTTAAACTTATCTTTATTATTTCATTTTCCTATTAATTGTACTCAGCTATTGTAATGGCTTCATCCTTGAAGAAGTTTTGGATCACAGAAGAGTTACAACTGGGGCGGGGGAGGATTGTGGATGTGGGGTGTCAGGATATCACCCCAAATAGTGGGGCTCCTTAGGGCTCTGGTGACACCCAGGTCATATGTCAAGGTGGATAGCTCTGGAGTTTGGTGCCCTGTCAGTGGGCCCTACTTTGGAGTTTGTGCTCCTGAGAGTGACAGAGTTGGACTCAACTCTGTCTTCCCTGTACATGGCTCATCTTTCCCTTCTATTCAAATCTATACTTGGTGCTGGAGTTTGTAGGTGTATGTCCAGAGACTTGAGTCTTTAGGCTGTCCATGTGCCAGCTGGGCCTAGAACCTCAATGGAGCAGCAACTCCTACTCTACAGCTGATTGGACTCACCCAGGACAACTGGCAGGAAGATGATGATGGACAACAGCCATCCCATGGAATGGAGAATGTCTGCAGCTGCAGGCAGGATAATCCCATCCATCTTCCCCATGGGATATAAGCCCTTCTCAATTGGAAGTGGAGTGGACATCACCATCCCAGACTCCTCAGGATGGGGGGAAGAGCTATGGACTAGAGTGGACTTATTTTCATTCTACTATAGACATATTGTGATTCAAGTAAGGGAAGAAATTACAACATTGATGTGGAACCAGTGGCCGCTGTACGTTCTCGGGTCAGGGAGAGGGAAAAGCAGCTGTAATACGGGGCTTTTTCGGGACTTGGGAATTTTCCTGAGTGACATTGCAATGACAGATATAGGCCATTTTATATCATCATATAACAGGCAGAACTGTGTGGGAGAGTGTGTGGTCTACAAAGTGAACTATGGTCCATGCTTAATGGCAAAGCCCCAGGATGTGTTTATCAATTGCAATTAATGTGCCACACTAATGAAGGATGTTTATGTGGGAGGGTGTGGGAGGTATGGGGTGGGACGTATGGGAATCTCTATATTTCTTGTGTAACATTTATGTAATCTAAGTATCTTTAAAACTTATATATAAAATATAAAACTAGAAAAAAAAACTACAAAGTTGGGAATGTTCTTTTGGCAAATAGGGCAGGGTAGGGTTACTGGTGTAGGGTGTTGGATGACAGGGACCTATAGCACAGGGCACACCTGGGGCAGGATTCTATGGAATAAGTAAGTGTTCATCTTGTCATAGTGTGCTATATCAGCAAGTGAAAACCCATACAATAAAAAAGAAAATATTAAACTTCCATCCCTGGGAGTTCTGCTGTGTTCTCAAATAAAGGGGTGGGGGTCTCTCCAGAGCATAGACAGTGCCTAATAGGGAAGGACAGGCTAGTATGTCAAACCCTCAATGTTGTTGTAAGTAACTGAATCTTGTTCATCAAGGAGTGAAGCTTGGTGGTTGCCATGGGTCCCGAGGGGAGATGGAGTGAGGAAAAGAATAGATGGAACATGGAGCATTTTGGGAGCGTTGGAAATGTTCTACATGATCTTGCAATGATGGATACAGGCCATTTAAATTTCATCAATATTTATAAACTTGTATGGTCTGAAATGTAAATCATTGATCATGGTTAGTAACAATGTTTCAATATTTACACATCAATTGTAACAAATATACCATCCACATGTAAAAATGTTATTAATAGCAGAAAGGAAAAGGGGGAGGATGTTGGGTATATGGGAATCTCCTATACTCTGCATGTGACTTTTCTGTAAACTAAAGCTACTTTGAAGAAAAAAATGAAAAATAAGACACTGGGGGTATAAACTGAAGAAAATGTGACTGTACATACGACATAACAGATCTTACAGTGATGAAGGAAAAATGTCAAATTTTTTTAAATTTTATATTTTCCAATTATTTTTTATTATTCCATTTTTAATTTTTTTTCTATTTCATTTGTTATTTTAAAAACTATCATTATTATTTCATTTTCAAATTAATTATATTTGGTTATTTTCTTTGCTTCATTTTTGAAGAAGTTTTGGATCACAGAAGGGTTACAACTGTGGCAAGGGAGGACAATTGGTGATAGGGGATGCTTGGGAGGAGGTTCACCTGGGGCATACCGCTAAGGCATATGAATGTGTTCAAGTGTTCATGGGCCATTGTCACAGTGGGTCAAGATTCACACAATAACTGAAACTATCGAATTTCCATCATGGGGAGCTCTTCCAACTAACAAGGAGATGATGATGGACAACACCCATCCCAAGGAACAGAGAAAGTCTGCAACTCCAAGCAAGATATTCACATTCATCTGCCCCATAGGATCTAAGCCCCCTATCAATTAGAGGTGGAGTTTTCATCACCATCCCAGAATCCTCAGGTTTGGGGAATGAATGATTTACTAGAGTAGACTTACAGTTATTCTACTATAGACTTATTGTCATTCTAACAATGGAAGAACTTTTATCACTGATGTGGAGGCAGTGGCCACCAGACATGCTGAGGGGAGGGAAACAGGTGTAATATGGGAGCATTTTTGGGACATTGGAATTGTCCTGAATGACGTTGTGATGATGGATACACACCATTATATATTTTATTATAACTTACAAAATTGTGTGGGAAAAGGGGTAAATTATAATGTAAACTATAAACCACACTTGGTGGCAATGCTCCAATATGTGTTCAATTGTAACAAATGTACTGCACTAATGAAGCATCCTATTAATGTGGGAAAGTGTGGGAGTGGTAGGAGTGGGGTATATGGGAAGCCCCTGTACTTTGTATGCAACATGTATGTAATCTAAATCATTTTTAAAAATAAAAATAAAGTATTTAAAAATTATTTAAAATTAATTTAAGAATTAAAAATAAAGAATCAAATTTCCAGGAATAAATTTAACTAAGGATGTAAAGGACTTGTACACAGAAAACTGCACAACATTTTTAAAGGAAATCAAAGAAGATCTTAAAAAATGGAAGAATATTTCATTTTCATGGAATGGAAGACTAAATATCATTAAGATATCTATCCTACCCAAATTGATTTACAGATTTAACACAATTGCAATAAAAATTACTACAGCAGTTTTTACTGAACTAGAAAAGCCAATGATGAAATTTATTTAGAAGGGCAATGGACCCCAAAAAGTCTAAAACATATTAAAAAGAAAAACAAAATTGGAGGAATCACGCTACATGACTTTAGAACATACTAAAAATCTATATTGGTCAAATCTGCATGCTATTGGCACAAGGATAGACATACTGACCAGTGGAACCAAACTGAGTGTTCTGATATAGATCTACACATATATGCCCAAATGATATTTAAAAAGACCACCAAACCCACTCAACTGGGACAGAATAGCCTCTTTAACAAATGGTGTGAGAACTGGATATCCATATCCAAAAGAATGAGATAGGATCACCATCTCATGCCCTATACCAAAATTAACTCAGGATGGATCAAAGGCCTAAATATTAGAGCCAAAATCATAAAGCTTCTAGAAAATAATGTAGGGAAGCCTCTATGAGATCTTGTATTAGGAAATGGTTTCATAAAGTTTACACCCAAAACATGAACAACAAAGAAAAAATAGATAAAAGGACCCTCCCCAAAATTAAAACCCTTTGGGCTATAGAGAATTTTGTCAAGAAAGTGAAAAGGCAGCCTGCTGAATGGGAGAAAATATTTGGGAACCACTTATCTGATAAGGGTCTAATAGCCAGCATATATAAAGAAATCCTACATCTCGAAAATTAAAAAAAAAAAAAAAAAAAAAACAGACAAGAGATTTGTATAGACACTTTTCCAAAGAGGAAATTCAAATGGATAAAAAGCACATGAAAAGATGCTCAAAATCACTAGCTATTAGGGAAATGCAAATCAAAACTACAATGAGATATCATCTTATACCTATTACACTGGCTGCAATTTGAAAAATAGAAAATATCAGTGTTGGAGAGGATGTGGAGGAATGTGAACACTTATCCACTGCTGGTGGGAATGTAGAATAGTGCAGCTGTAGTGGAGGATGCTTTGGTGGTTTCTCAGGAAGCAAACTATAGAAATGCCATATGATTCAGCAATCCCACTACCAGGTATATACACAGAAGAATTGAAAGCAGGGACATGAACAGAAATATGACAGTAATGTTCACAGTGGTATTGTTCACTACTGCCAAAAGTTGGAAGCAACTCATGTGTCCCTCAAAAGATGAATGGATAAGAAATATGTGGTATATATACATACAATGGACTATTACTCAGCTGTAAGAAGGAATGAATTATTGACACATATGACAACATGATTGAATCTTGAAGACATTATGTTGAGTGAAGTAAATCAATGACTAAAGGACAAATATTCTGTGACTTCACGGATATGACCTAAGTACTTTGAGCAGACTCAATGAGATAGAGTGTGGGAGATAGGTTACCAGGAGACAGAAAGGAAGTAGAGTGTAGTGAACCAATACTCAATCTGGGCAGAACCTATGATCAGGTGGAAGGGGGTGGTTTGGAAGTGGATGGGGTGATGGTGGTGCAGGGATTTGAGTGGGGTCAACAGTGCTGATGTGTGAGAGTGAGCAGCGTTGGAGGGGTGGGTTGGACTATCCATGGAACTTGGGTGAGGGTTAGAGGAAGGAAAAGGTGAACTGTGGGGAGGTGAAGATTTGTGGTTGAAAATATAATTGTAGGAATGTTCTTATGCCAATTACGGCAGAGGTGAGTCACTGATACAGGGTGTGGGAATGCTTCTATGGAATATGAATGTGTTCATCTTGTCATAGGTGTTATCTCAGTGGGTGAAGACCCACAGAATAAAGAACAAAATGTTAAATTCCCATCCTGGGTAGTCCTGCTACATTTTCAAATAAAGGGGTAAGAATCCTTCAAGTACATTTAGGCAGGGCCTCATAAAAGAAAACAGAACAATATGTCAAGCTTTCAATATTAATGCATGTAAGTATGAACCTTATTCTTGTAAAATTGAAACTTAGCCTAGTAATAGCTATTCTTTTAAGAGTTACCTCTTGAAAACCTCTTTGTTACTCAAATGTGGCATCTCTCTAAGCCAAACTCAGCATATAAACTCACTACGTTCCCTCAGGGTAGGACATGAGTCCCACAGATGAGCTTCCCTGGCACAGAAGGATTAATATCAAGCACCAACCAGTGATGTATTTGGAAAATGACTTGACCAAAAGGCAGAAACATTAAATACAAAAATGTTTTTATGGCTAAGAGATTTCAAAATGAATTGGGAGGCCATTCCAAAGGTTTCACTTACGCATGTCTCAAGCAGAACTCACTAACTACCATTGTGAACTAAGCCTCAAATAGGTGTGCTCCTGAGGGTTCTAGAGCCCTCCAGACAGTGTAGGCAAGGCAGATAATCCCTTGTAATCAACAATCTGTTGGTGGGCCTTTCCTTGGAATATATGAAAACCTATGATGTATCTGTCAAAAATGAGAAATCAACATCTTTATTTCATTGCAATAATACATACTAAACTGCAGGCTTAGTTTTCACTAAGTTTTCACAAATATTTTCTAATAATGCCCTTTTTGTTTTTAGTTCAAGCATCCAATCCAGACTGTCATGTTGCATTTAATCACCCTGTCTCTTCAGTTTCCACTCTGTGACAGTTTCTCAGCCTTTCTTTGTCTTTCATGACCTGGACAGTTTTGAAGAGTACTACTCATGATCAGTAATTTTGTAATCAATTTGGGTTTGTCTGTTATTTTTCTCATTACTAGACTGAGGTTATGGGTTTGGGGAAAGAGTACAACAAAAATGAGGGGCATTTCTCATGTCATATCAGAGGGTATATGCTGTCAGCACGACTTATCACTGGTGATGTTACCTTGCTTGTTTGGTTAAGGTGGGGTCGACCAGATTTCTCCACTGTGAAGTTATCATGTTTTCTTTTCATACTCTCTTCACTGCAAATGTGTCACTATGTGAAGGCACACTCGAGGGGAACGGAATTAAGGTCCATCTTCTGAAATAAGTAACATTTGCATAGATCAATTTTGTAATATAGTTTTGCTGTATATAAAATTCTTGGTTTTAATTTTGTTACACCTCTTTGAACATGTCAACCCACTCTCTTCTGGCCTCCATTATTGATGATTAGGTCAGCCATTAATCATATTGATGCACCTCTGTGTGTGGTGAGTTGTTTTTCTCTTTCTGCTTTCAAAACTTTCTCATTTCCTTTGGCTTTCAATATTTTGACTATGATTTACTTAGGAGTGGGTCTCTATTTCTAACCTACTTGGGGTTTGTTCAGTTTCTTCTGTATCTTAATGTTTTTCATCAGTTTAGGAATTTTTATGCTTGATGGCCATTTATTTCTATTTACACATATTTCAGGTCAGGAGGACAGTTCTGCTGATTTCACTTGGACTTGGCTTCAAGCCACAGATTCAGTTCAGGTGTGCTCCATGTGTTTTTGTTCTTCTGCAACCAGTGGGCTTCTCAGGACATGACTTTTCAGGTTGGATCACAGTTCACAAGAGAGCTTAGTGACAACATGTCATAACTTTACAGACCTAGGTTTAACACTGGTACCCTTCACTTCTGCCCACATTCCACTAGCCAAGTCCAACATCAATGAGGTGACAAAATGCACTCTGCCTCCAGTGAGAGGAATTGCAAAGTAACATAGCAAAGGGCAAAAATAAAACAGAGAGTGAAGAATCAGGAATAATTATGTAACTGACCACAATTTGTTACTTACTGGTTTGTCCAAACCATGCCTTGTTCAAAAAAGGAAAAAGGTTATAAGGTATATCCAGTGTTTCTAAATTCACAATTTAAAAGTTAATTCTTGAGAGGGAAGAATAGGTGTAACATGGGGCATTTTGGGGACACTGGAATTGTTCTGTATGACATTGCAATGACAGATACATATCATTACACATTTTGTCAAAACCTATAAAATTGTGCAGTGAAAAGTGTAAACCATGTTGCAAACCATTGTCCATGGTTAGTAGCAATACTTCAATATGTGTTCATCAATTCTAACAAATGTACTATACTAATGAAAGATGTTGCAAATGGGGGAAATTGTGGGAGGGGGATGGAGTGAGGTATATGGGAATCCCTTATATTTTTAAACAAGTTTTTATCTTTAAAGAAGCTTTAGATTATATAAATGTTACATCAGAAAGACAGGGGATTCCCATATACCCCACCCCCTCCCCTTCCCACACTTTCCCACATTAACAGCATCTTTCTTTAGTGTGGTACATTTCTTACAACTGATGAACACTTACTGAAGCCAAGGAGTATAGTTTACATTATAGTTTACACTTTACCCACACAATTTTATTCTATTAGCCAAGGAGTATAGTTTACATTATAGTTTACACTTTACCCACACCATTTTATAGGTTTTGACAAAATGTGTAATGGCCTGTATCCACCATTACAATGCCAGGCAGGACAATTCCAATGTCCCAAAAATGCCATGTTGTTCCTATTCTTCCCTCTCCCTCCCCTCAGAATTTTTGGTGACCACTGCCTTGATAGTGGTGCAGTGATGTGATTGGTCTCGAGCGTGCAAGAATTTGGGGGGGAGTAGGGTGGGAACTTGGGTTGGAGTATCTATTGATACTCCCTCATTTTTGAAAGACAGTTTTGCCAGATATAGAATTATTGGTTGGGAATTTTTTGCTTTCAGCACTTTAAATATGACATCCCACTACCTTCTTTTTTTCCCTTCATAAAATCCCTTATGTTTTTGATGTAGCATTTATGTAATCTAAAGCTTCTTTACAAATAAAATTTTATAAAGGTAATTTTCATGCAAAGCAGAAAAGAAAACACTGTTCATATAAATATTTTAAGACATAAACATGCAATTGGTTCCTATAAAGGAAAACATATCACTAAAATAAGAACTCAGAATCTTTAATGTGGACCAGTTCCCCAGCAATATAGCAATCATAGTCTGAATGAGTTAAGACATTATCTGTGTCTGGAACATTGTACGGACTCAGTAAACATTGTAAACCAAGAAGGGTCTCATTTCTTTCTGAGGTAGCTTGTGCTATTCATGCACAGCTCTAGTTTCCTACATTGTTCATCATTTAAGGCATTATAGTCATATTGTTCCTATTTTAAAAAATTAATTACTTAATTGATTTTTGCATGAAATTTTTTTCTTTTATCAGATGTCAATATCATTTTTTTCTTTATTAGAGAAGTTGTGGGGTTTATAGAATAATCGTGCATGAAATACAGGATTCTCATATACCCTATGGATAACAGCTTGCATTGATATGCAACATTTGTTACAATTGATGCACACACAGTTTTATAATTGTACTGTTAACTATAGTCTATGGTTTACCTTAAGGTTCATTTTCTCTGTAGTGCAGTTCCATGCTTTGTCATTGTTGCTACCACATATACAATCTAACAATTCCCCTTTTAGCCACATTCAGATATATATTACAGAATTATGTTCACAAGGTAGTGCTACCATCAGCACCATCCATTACCAAAATATTTCTACCATTCCAAATAGGAACACTGTGCTTTTTTAGTCTTAACTTCCCATTCCCTTTCACTGCCCTATCCCCTATGCTAGATTCTGACTCTATATGTTTGCTTACATTGATTATTTCATATCAGTGAGGTCATACAATATTTGTCCTTTTGTGTCTGGCTTATTTCACTCAACAAGATGTGTTCAAGGTTCATCCATCCTGTTGCATGTATCAGAACTTCATTCATTTTTATGGCTTAAAAATATTCCATTTTATATATATATATAATAAATTTGTTTATCCATTCATCAGTTGATGGACACTTTGATTGCTTCCATCCTTTTAGCAATTGTGAATAATGCTGGTATATCAGTTTGCAAATATCTCTTCGAGTTGCTGCTTTCAAATATTTTGGGTATTTACTTAATGAGATTGCAAGGTCATATGGTAATTCTATACTTAACTTTCTGAGGAACTACCAAACTGTCTTTCACAGTGGTTGCACCATTTCATAATCCAACCAGCAATAAATGAGTGTTCCTATTTCTCTGCATCCTTTCAAACACTTGTAATTTTCTGCTGTTTTTTTTAATAATAGACATTCTAATGGGTGTAAGATGATGTATCTCATTGTGGTTTTGATTTGCATTTTTCCTACAATTAATGATGATGAGCATCTCTCCATGTGCATTGTAACCATTTTTATATCTTCTTTGGAAAGATGTCAATTCAAGACTTCTCCCCATTTTATAATTTTGTTCATGTTTTTTGTTGTTAAGTTGAAGGATTTGTTTATAGATTCTAGATATTAAATCTTTAGTGAATATTTGGTTTCCAATTTTTTTCCTATTGTGTAAGTTGTCATTTCACTTTCATGATAAAATCCTTTGAGGGGTAAAAGTTTTTTATTTTTATGAGGTCCCATTTATCTATTTTTTTTGTTGTTGTTGTTGCTTGTGCTTTACATGTAAAGACTAAGAAACCACTGCTTAACACAGGTCTTGAAGATGTTTCTTCACATTTTCTTCTAGGAGTTTTGAAAGATCTGAATCTTTTATTTAGGTTTTTCATCTATTTTGAGTTGATTTTTGTATAAGGTGTGAGGTGGCAGTCATCCTTCTCTTTTGCAAATGGAGATCCAATATATAAACAACGGCTTTTAGTATCAACACAATGTTGTGCATTCATCACCACAAAAATTTTTAGAACAATTTCATTGCTCCAAAAAGAAAAACTTTCATTTTTGAAAAGAATGTCATTGGTGTTGATTGGGATTGTGTTGAATCTATAAATTGCTCTGGGTAGGATTGACATCTTAACAATATTCTTTCTTCCAAGGCATGAACACTGAATGCCTATCCATTTATTTAGGTCTTCTTTGATTTCTTTTAGCAATGTTTTGTATTTTTCTGTGTACAAGTCCTTTAATCCTTGGTTAAATTTATTCCTAGATATTTCCACAGTGGTTAAAAGGCTTTTTGTTTCTGTCTTTCCATAGGAGAGGGCTTTGCCATGTGTTCTATGAGAAGATTGTTCTTTGACAGGGAGCACAAAAACATTTCATTTACTGCACTGTTCCCATGGGGTTTATTCTTAACTTTCTCATGGAATACTTCAGAGAGATTTATGCAACTTTCCAATCAAAGCATGCTGCAGTCCAACCTCTGATCCGTTTAGTAAAAAGGCGCCTGTGTCTGGCAGAACTGGTGTGAGACGAAGATAGAATCCTTCCCCGCCACCCTGATAATCAAGAGTTTTGGCCGGACCTTTGAGTGCACACCGAGATAGTGTGGATCTAGACAAAAAGCACAGACTATGGCGCTGAAACAGATTAATAAGAAATTTAATGATTTGGCCCATGACCCCCAGCACAATGTTCTGCAGGTCTAGTTGGGGATGATATGTTTCATTGGCAAGCCACAATTATGGAACCTAATGACAGCCCATATCAAGGCGGTGTATTCTTTTTGACAATTCATTTTCCTACAGACTACCCCTTCGAACTACCTAAGGTTGCATTTACAACAAGAATTTATCATCCAAATATTAACAGTAATGGCAGCATTTGTCTCGATATTCTAAGATCAGAGTGGTCTCCTGCTTTAATTATTTCTAAAGTTCTTTTATCTTTTTGTTCACTGCTATGTGATCTGAACTCAGATGACCCCTTAGTGCCAGGGATTGCATAGATTTATAAAACAGACAGAGATAAGTACAACAGAATATCTCGGGAATGGACTCAGAAGTATTCCATTTGATGCTACCATAAAGTCAGAATAACCTGCATTATAGCTGGAATAAACTTTAAATTACTCTTCTCTTTTTGATTTTCTTATCCGGCTGCTCCCCTATCAGACCTCATCTTTTTTAATTTTATTTTTTTTTACCCCCCTCCATTCATTCACATGCTCATCTGAGAAGACTTAAGTTCTTCCAGCTTTGGACCATAACTGCTTTTAGAAACTGTAAAGTAGTTATAAGAGAACAGTTGCCCAAGATTCAGAATTTTTTTAAAAAATGGAGCATGTGTATTATGTGGCCAATGTCTTCACTCTAACTTGGTTATGAGACTAAAACCATTCCTCACTGCTCTAACATGCTGAAAAAGTCATCTCTGGGGGAGGGAGATGGATGTTCAGTTGTCACATCAAAGGAAGCAGCATTACTCTATAGCAGCATTCCACTGTTAGAGATTTGAGGTTACATGATATACTTTATGCTCATAACTGATGTGCCTGGAGAATTCCTACTGAATTTACAGCATCAGCAGAACAGAAAATATGATGTATTTTATGCATGTCAATAAAGGAATGACCTGTTCTTGTTCTACAGAGAACGGAAATTGGAAGTCAAACACCCTTTGTATTCCAAAATAGGGTCTCAAACATTTTGCAATTTTCATTTAAATTGTTAGGAAGCTTGGAGCTATTAATTAATCTATCTTCCAATACACTGTTTAGTATAGTACTGAATAAGTGAAGCAAGTTGTCAGGGGATGAGTGATCAACTAATAGCTCTGCTAGTAATTGATTTATTTTTCTTCAATAAAGTTGCATAAACCAAAAAAAAAAAAAAAAGAAAAAAAAGAAAAAGCTAGCTGCAGTATCTTTTACTGATTCAGGATTGATTTCATGTAAAATTCTGATAGGTTCAGAAAGTAGGAAAGCATATACAATTGTGACACTAATATACAAAACACTGGGATGTTCCAGTTGGGTAAGTTGTGGACAGGCTGGTGCCAGATGAACCATATTGAAGCCCAAGGAGAAAGGGTTCATGGGTGGCCCTTTTTACATGTTTTTATTGTTTTTAATGTGCAATAATTCCTTGAACATCAAAGTACGGTAAAGTATTTAAAATTGAGAAGTATGTGGAATTTAAAATAAAACAATACTTTAAGTGTAAAATTTTATATATAACAAATCCAGTATTTATTTTAATATTTATTTCTTGAATTTAGTGAAAATGAACTTTTCAAAAATATTTTCTAATTTTATTATGTTGCTTATCTTATTTACAATTGGCATAATTTCAATGTTTAACAATTTCTCATGCACCAGTATTGGTGTTAAATAAGCTTGGTTTTTTGCTTTGTTTTGTTTATTTTTAATACATATTTATGTAATAATAAGTTTTCATTAGTATTACCTTCCTAAAATGTCTTCCCCAGGCTCCCCTTCTTTAATGTATTTCAGCAATGGTTTGTGGTTTTCATGTTACAAATCTTCCATCTCCTTGGTTAAATTTCTTCCTAAGTATTTTGTTCCTTTTGATGCTGTTATAAAATAAATTGCTTTTTAAATTTCCTTTTCATATTATTTATTACTATAGTATAGAAATACAAGACACTGATGTGCAACTTTGCTGATAATGTTTATTAGCTCTAAAAGTATTTTGTGAATTCTAGAGGATTTCTTATATATAAACCATGTCATCTGCAAGTAGTCATAGTTTTACTTCTTCCTTTCCCATTTGGATGCCTATTCTATTTTTCTTGCCTAACTGCTATGGCTGGTGTATTCAGGACAATGATCAACAGCAGTGATGAAAGATGTCATTTTTTATTTATTTCTTATCTTTTTGGGAAAACTTTCAGTGTTTCTCATCTAAGTAAGATGCTAAATATGTATTCCTAAATTTGTTTGAAAATGTTTGTTTGCTTGTTTTTTAAGCATGAATGGTTACTAGATTTTGTCAAATAGTTTTTCTGTGGCAATAAACACAATCAAAATTTTTGCTTTCTTTATTGAATTACTGTTGTGTGTTACTTTGGATTTTGTTTTGAGGTACTAGGGGCCAGGGACTGAACCCAGGAACTTGTATGTGGGAAGCTGGTGCTCAACCACTGAGCCACATCGGCTTCCCTGGGTGGTTTTTTCATTTGTTTCGCTTGTTACTTGTTTTTGTTTTTGTCAGGAGGCACTGGGAACCAAACCTGGGACCCCCCATGTGGGAAGTGGATGCTCAACCACTTGAGCCACATCCGCTTCCCTGCATTTTTAATAGACTTTAATTATTTTATTAGAGAAGTTTTAATTCACAGATAAATCATGAATAAAGTACATAATTCCTATATACTTCTCTCAGACACACAGATTTTTCTATTATTAACACTTTGCATTAATATGGTAATTTTGTTAAAATTGAGGAAACCCTGTTGAGATTTATATGGATAATTGTAGTCCATAGTTTGTTAGGATTCACTGTTTTATTGTACAATTTTATAGTTTTTAATTATTTTTTTCTGGTAGCATATATACAACCTAAAATGTTCCATTTCAACCACTTTCCAATATACAATTCAATACTGTTCTTTACATTCACAATATTGCCACTAACATCTGCCACCCAAATTTTTCCATCTCCTCAAATAGTAAAATCTATACCAATTTAGAATTAACCCCATTTCCTACACCCACCCTGACCTAGGTAACCTAGATTCTAGTTTCCTACAATACAATTTATTTTTCAGAGTGCTTTTAGGTCTATGGAAAAAGTGTGCAGAAAGTATGGTTACATCCAATACCCCCTCTACACATTCTGACCACAGTTGTCTTTTTAATTAACATCTTGCATTAGTGTGGTACATTTTTTTACGGGTGATGAATCAATATTTTTATCAATGAAAGTCCATAGGTTAAATTGGAGTTTACTCTGTGTTGTGTAGATATATGGGTTTTGACAAATGTGTAAAGTGATGTGTTCAATACAGTACCATATAGAATAGTTGCACTCAACTAAAAATGCCAGTGCTCCACCAAGTCACCCTTCCCTCCTTCAACCTGAAACCCTGGCAACCTTGAACTTTTTATTAATTCTATGGTATTGCCTTTCCAGAACATCACATAGTTGGAATTAGATGGGATGTGGGCTTTTCTAGACTGGTGTTTTTCACATAGTCATATGCATTTAAGATTTGTCCATGCTTTTTCATGGCTTGATAGAAAATTTGTTTTGATCACTGGAACACACCTCATTCTAAGGATGTACCACACATTGTTTATCCATGCACCTACTGAAGAGTGTACTGAGTACTTCCAATTTTTGGCAATTATGAATATGCTGCTATAAACAATCTTGTGCAGATTTTTGTATGGATATACGTTTTCAACTAATTTGTATAAATACTTAGCTGCTGGATTGTGTGGCAACCATATGTTTAGCTTTTTAAAAAAATGGTAGACTGTCTTTCAAAATGACTTTGCCGTTTTGCTTTCCACAAACACTGAATGAGATTTCCCGTTGCACCACATCTTCACCAGTATTTGCAGTTGTCAGCGTTTGGGTTTCTAACCATTCAAATAGTTGTGTAGTGGTATCTTAGTTTGAAAAGTTTGTATTTCCCTAATGATTATTATGTTGCAAATCATTTCATATTCTTCTATGTCATCTGTATATCTTTTATTGTGAGGTGTTTGTACAGATGTTTTGCCCATTTTAATTGGGTTTTTTGTTTACTTATTGTTGAGTTTTAATTGTTCCTTGTATATTTTGGATATAAATACTTTATCAAATATGGGGTTTGCATATACTTCCTCCCAGTCTGTAGTTTATCTTTTCATTTTCTCAATAGTGTCTTTTGCAGAACACAGTTTTTAAAATTTTGAATGAAGTCCAATTTAACATTATTTTTCATTTCAATATATAATGTTTTTAGTATTGTGCATAAAAAGTCATTGCTAAACCCAATGCCACCTAGATTTTCTCCTGTGTTTAATCTTATAAATATTGTATAATTTTGCATTTTATTTTAGATTTATGATGAATTTTGAGTTTTAGAAAAATGTATATAGTATATGTCTATATTCTTTCTGTATTGGTTGTCCGGTTTTTCTAGTACCATTTGTTGGAAAGACTATCCTTACATCTTTGAATTGTCTTTCCTCCTTCGTCATTGACTATTGACTATATACATGTGGATTTAATTATTTTCTCTATATTCTGTTCCAATTATCTGCTTGTCTCTTGTTTCACCATTATCACACTGTTTTAATCACAATAGCTTTACAGTTTTTTGGGGTTTTGTTTTTGTTTTTTACTTATTGGATGCAATGTATTTTTCAGCACAGTGAAAGCCACCTGGAAGGTAACCAGACAAGTTAACTGAGCTTAATATTTGCCAGTTCACATCAACATTTACAGTCTTTTCATCCACATGAAAGCTATACCTGATAGTGTTTACCTGTAATGTGTATACTTTGATAGAAGCAAGAGACTTTTGGAAAATCAGATTTAAAAGAGCTGAAAACAGGAACTGGATGTCCAAAGGTGGTGTAGCTGTGATTTGGAGAAACTCCAATTCCTTCAAAATTTGTGGACTTCCTGAAAGATGAGCCCTTAGGAACCCACCAAGCAGCTGTGGCACTTGGCAAGAGCTTTGCTAGTAATTGTGCAGGCTTTCAGAAGCTCCAGAAGAGGAATATGAAGCTCTCTACTATTTTAAAAGAACAAAACTCTTAATGTGTCTACTGTAGGTATTAGAAGAAGTCAGGCATCAGGATAGAAAAATCATCTGAAAGGCTACTTTGTTAAATGTCTTTGCCATGGAGGGTGGTTGGGGTAGTAAGGGAAGGTTGAAGGAGAGAGAGGGTGGGAGAGAAGATAAAAGGAACACTATGTGCATTCAGAGAGGGACATTCACTGTCAGCATGCTGTTTCTACCCATTTTCATTATACATTGTGTTTCTGGGCAATTCTATGAGGCAAGAAAGACTGCACATGGGGCACCAGCATTAAAGCAAGTTTGCATCAGCAAAACTTTCCATCACATTCTCTAAACTGGTGAAGGAGTCCTTGGGCAGGTGATTTGGCTCAATCTAATGTATGAGATTCGTGTCTCTTAGGAAATTGGTATGAGGTGTTTTTTTTTGTTTTGTTTTGTTTTGTTTTGTTTTGAGGTTAATTACTTTTTTATTATTGAGTTATATTGTAGTTTTAACTACAAAGTCCACAATTTAATCAAGAAGAAATGCTTTGCATTTACATCAAGAACACATTTACTGTAGTGGCATAAAAGAGACACAGACAAAAGACCAAGTACATGTTTTAAAAAATAAAGACTACACGTTTTACCTGGTCCCACTTTTGCTATTGGGGACCACACTTTTACTCTTAGAGAACGGACCTTACATTCATGTGAATTCTGATTTATCTTCCCACATTTTAAAAATTAAATGCAGTTTCTCACAATTTCTTAGATATAAACAAAAGATTAAAAACAATATGGGAAAAAAAGTTTAAAAACAAAGATATGCTGTTACCCTATAGTGGAAAGGTTGAGTTAAAACATGGCCCTTCTGTAGATCATCTCAAAGAAACACTTTCACTCAGAGGCAAGCATTTTTGATCTAGGAATAAGTTTCCCACTTCCTCTGCAGGACCAGATTGACAAGTGTTTCTGAACTCAACTGCAAAGTGAAAATGTCTACATCTACAAGCTAAAAATCAGAACAGGGTTAATTAAAATAAAAATTCTGTGCCAGTCTAAATATATATCTTCAGCGTTTTCCTTTTTTTAAAGTATCATTTTTATTACAGATGATATTTAAAAATAACTTACATTTTTAGTGTGCTTTATGTTCAAAAACTCTAAGTTTGAAACTCAAATGAATAAGTTTAAAAAATTTTATATTTCACTTGATTCTATTGAAGTTTCAATTACCAACTACTTTGCTTAATCAATTTATAGATGAGGTAAGTTTCAGCGAAAAAAAAAATTTCACCACAAAAACAAAGTTAACTAGTTCATGGGTATACAAAATCGAGCAGCAGGGGCCAGGCATGGCGGTGGCAGCAGACGGTGTACCAGCCATCCGACCTGAGGAACCTGTTGGAGAAGATGCTGCAGTGGAGACAGCTGAGGAGGCCAAGGAACCCGCTGAAGCTGACATCAATGAGCTCTGCTGGGACATGTTCTCCAAGATGGCCACTTACCTAACTGGAGAAATGATGGCTACCAGCGAAGATTATAAGCTCCTGGAAAATATGAATGAGCTAACCAGCTTGAAGCATCTTGAAATGAAATCTATTGATATAAAGATTAGCAGAAACTTAAAGGACTTAAACCAGAAGTATGCTGGACTGCAGCCTTATCTAGATCAGCTCAATATATTGAGGAGCAGGTAGCAGCTCTTGAGCAGGTAGCTTACAAATTGGATGCATATTCAAAAAAACTGGAAGCCAAATACAAGAATCTGGAAAAGTGATGAAAAAATTATTCCTATGGGATAAAGTCTTTTTTAATGTGGAAGAATATTTTATAAAACCTAACTCCTGAGGCTGATATAATTATCAAAACTTCTTAAAAGGAACTATGCTGTTCTTCCCAGAAATATCCCACCACTGGAGTCAACTGGAGAACTGTGGTTACTCTTGAACCTCCTTTGAGGTGGTATTTCTCAGAAACTCACACTTAAAACTCTTTGCCTTCTACCTGAATGCTTCACCATCCACTCAGGATAGAGACTCTCTCAAAGTTCAGGGTAAACCTGGACATGATAATACAATCATATGAAAGAACTTGTTTGGTTTTTTGTTTTTTGTTTTTTTAACTTAAACTGTTATCTTTTAAGTTACTGTGTAAATGGTTGTTTTTGCTATTAATGATGCTAACATTGTTAACAAGATTCTAAATTAAAAGAAAACAAAACAAATTTCTCTTTGTGAATGCCAGTAATTTTCTTTTCTATAAATTTGCAAATAACAGAACATCTTAAAATAATTCCATGCTAAATCTTACAGAATGAGCGGATACAGTAAAAGGAAATGTGATACAGAAAATACAAAAGACAAGATATGTATATGTACATGTGTGTGTGTTTCTTGGGTGGGTAGGGCTGGTGTGGGTAGGCTGTCACTCATAAAATAAAAAGCATTTTTATAAAAAAAAAGAGTATACAAAATCAAAATGCCCTCCTTATGGTCTTGACTTAACAACTTAATGAGTTAACTATTATATGCCCAAGTAAAATTTACTACGTATTTAAAAGCAAATACTTTTTTGTACTTTATAATCAAATTATATTGGGAAATATAGGGCAAAAAACTTTGCAAAATTTGCCTTTAGTAACAAGAGACAATGCAATAATTAATCCAAATGGAACATATGATCAGCATTTAAAGTTTCTAACTTCTAAACAAACACACACACTTATCTATCTAAAAAATATTTTGGTACCAAATTATACAAAATAAATGTTTTGCTGTAAATAAAAAGGACTAATTTCCAATATGACTTGATAGCCAGCTAACAGGTTTTGAAAACATGTTCAGCCAACTGACTGTTTTATAAAACAATATATGTTTGCAGTAAAGGAGCTCTGCTAAAAGTCAACTGTATTTAAATGTGTCTTACTGAAGTAGATATTCATGATACTAGAAATCTTTTTAAAAGTGTGTACAATAGGGCTACAACAATAACATTACTATTAATAAAAAGCACAGAAGAGATTATTGCTCTACTTTTCCCCATAACAACTATCAAACTTTGTTCAAATTGAGCAACCCCAAATTACTTTTCCTCTTACTGAATTTCATTATGTTTCACATATCTCTAACGTTTTCAATTTGGCAGAGAATAAATCTTAAAATCTGTTCTGCAAAAATTCAAGGTATTTTAATGTGTAGCTTCACATTATACTACCATGTTACGCCCTTCTTATTTTCCAAATACACACAAACAATATACTTTTTTCTCAAAATGAAATAAGATGTCCACATTAAAAAAATAAAGCCTACAAAAAGTTCCAGAGCTAAAAAAGATTATTTATGTGACCACAAAGTGACATACTAAAGTCCAAAACATTTAAATGAAGTCCATTTATGTTTTGTTTTCTTTTCAAAGGAATACTGTATTTATCAAGGTGAAATCACATTATTTTAGATCTTGAGTCAAAAAAGTGTACACAAATGTTTTTACACAGTTATTAAAAGTAGGAGTCCAAGTACAGTGTGTCAAAGAGATAGCATTCAGTTAGATTTTGCAGAGTTATCAGAAAAAAAATTAGAAAAGGGATTTCTTAGAGAACTGACCTGGTTTCTAGTTGTTCCTACAATAGGACCAGGATTCACTCCATATTTCACAGGTTGATCCAGAAGATTTCATTAGCGAGCTCAGTTACAGCTAGATCGTCTTTATCTTCTAATCTGGGTTTATCAGTTTTCCCTGTGGCTTCCGCCTGCAGCAGCTGCCCTGGAGCGGAGGCCTGGGGTGGGTTCACCCACGTGGTCGCTGGAGAGGTCCAGCCGCTTGCGGTTGATGCCGGTGGTGAGCGGTGCCAGGTGGCGCAGTAAGGTGCTGCATGTTGAGCTGCACCTGCACGTGTTTGCGTTGCTCCCCGCGGGGGCGTCACCTTGTTGGAGATCAACTCACTCTTCAACTTCTCTTTGCTCAGCACCAAAGGTCGCCCAGGACCAATGGCATCTACACAGGGATCCGCTGTCCCTGCAGCCTTCACACCCACTGCTCAGGCCAATCTCGCTCTGCATACTGCGGCTGCACAAGGCCCCTTCCCCACCCCCCCGCCGGTCTGGCGCCATGTGGCAGGCAGCCGGCAGCAGTCTGCTAGCCCCAAGCAGCACCCCCAGGCTCTTGCAACCAGGCTGAGCCACCAGCAGCTTTGAGGCCAGCTATGCCTCTTGCACCTGCCCCAGCTGCCTCTTGGGGCCCCAAGCTTAAGTGCCTATGGTAATTTTCTATTATTTGATTTTTTACATTCGTGGGGTTGATTTTGAATTCGTGGGATAAATCCTACTTGTCATGCTGTATAACCATGTAAATAAACTCTTGGGTTTAGTTTGCTAGTATGTTCAGAATTTTGCATACAAATTCAAAATAGCTATTGGACTGTGATAGTTTGTGGAATCTTTGATGTTAGGATGATGGCCTCATGCAATGAATTAGGAAATTTCTCTCACCTTCTATTTTTGTATTTGGAAGAGTTTGAAAAATATTAATGTGTTATTCTGTATATTTTTAGTATAATTCACCGGTGAAGCCATCTGCTCCTGGACTTTTCTTTGTTGGGAAGTTTTTGATTACTCGTTCAATCTCTTGTAGCGCTGATCTTATTTTCTATTTATTTTTCAGTCAGTTTTGGTAGTTTGTATGCTTCTAGGAATGTGTCTGTTTTATCTAAGTTATCTAATTTGTTGTAGTACTATTGTTCATAATATTCTTTCATCATACCATTTACTTCTTTAAAGTCTGTAGTTTGAGTGTATTTTATAATTTTCATTTAGCTGTGAATTTTCCAGTTTTCCTCTCTCATTGGTTTCTAGCTTAATTCCTGTCTGGTAATAAATGACACTTTATATAGTTCAATCTTTTAAAATTTATTGCGAAGTGCTCTGTACCCTTGTTTATCCTGAAGAATGTCCCATGTGCACTTGAGAAGAATGTGTATTTTATTCTATTCGGCTTAAGGGTTCTATACAGATATGTGAAGTTTAGTTGGTTTATAGTGTTAAGACCTGTATTTCCCTGTTGATCTTCTGTCTAGTAGCTCTAACCCAGGGGTTCTTAACCTTCTTTGTTCCACAGACCCCTTTGCCAATCAGGTGAAAACCACGGATCCCTTACGAAGTCCACGCTATACCAGGTATTATTTAATAAATATATCACACCCACATCAACACAAAAAACAAGAATGTTTTTTTTGAATTTTCAATTCAAGGTCATGGCCCCCCTGATTAAGAACCCCTACTCTAACCCTAATGAAACATAGAATATTGGATTTGATCATCGTTATTATAGAGCTTTCTATTTGTGATTTCATTTCTATCAGTTTTTCCTTCATATTCGTACTGGCTCTTTGGTTTTGTATATATATCTTCTTATTATATATTCTTTATGCTTTGACTTTTTATCTGTCTATGATGTCTTTTTTCCTCTTGTAAATATATTGGTCTTAAAGTTCATATTATCTGATATTTGTGTTTGCCACCCCAGTACTCTTGTTTCCTATGTGCCAGGATAATCATTTTCCAATTATTCTCTATCAGCTTATTAGTATATTTGGATCTACAGTCAAGTTTCTTCTAGGGAGCTTAGAGTTGGATCATAATTTATTATTTTGTTATCTCTGCCAAGCTTTGCCTTTTAATTGGAAAGTTACCCCTTCTACACTTAAATTAATTGCTAATAAGGTAGGACTTCTGTCATTTCTTATTTTATTTTTATATGTCATGTATTTTTATCCTTATTCTCCATTTCTTATTCCTTTGTGTTAATTCATTTTACTTTAATGATTCCTTTTGATTTCCTTTTCTATTTTCTTCTTTTCTTCATGGCTATCCCGTGGATTACAATGATATCTTAAGTTTATAAGAAATCAGTTTCAATTAAAACCAACTTAGCTTTAGTAGTATACAAATGCTCACTTTTATAAATCTCCACCCTTCTCCTTTATGTTGTAATTGCCACAAATTGCATCATTATACTTAATGTTCTATTTAACATGGGTTTATAAATATGGTTTTATGCGTTTGACTTTTAGTTGATTAGGAATAAAAGAGGAGTTAAAAACAAAATATGTCCTACTACTGACGTTTATACATACCTATGTACTTACCATTACTGCTGCTCTGTATTTATTCATATTCTTGAGTCTATTGTGTCCTTTAATGTCAACTTGAAAGACTTCCTTTAGCATTTCTTGTAGAACAGGATGACTAGCAACATACTTATTCACATTTTGTTTATCCAGAATATCTATATTCTCCTCCATTTTCTAGGAATTTTGCTAGGGTTTTTTTTTTCCCTTTTTCTTCAGTAGTTTGTATGTCATCCCATTTTTTATGTTACTGTTCTGAAAATTGCTGTTAATGTAATTAAGAATCCATGTATCTGATGAGTCACTACTCTCTTGTTTCCTTCAAAAGTCTCTCTTTGGTAGTATTTTGCAGTTTGATTATAATATGTCTTAGTGTTGATCTCTTTGAGTTAATCTTGTTTGAAGTACATCAAGCTTCTTAGATGTGTACATACATGTCTTTCATTAAATTTGGGAAGTTTTGTCCATTATTTCTTCACATATTCTCTCTACCTTTTCTCTCTTTCCTGATCTTATGGACTACCCTCATGTGAATTTTGGTAAGCTTGAAGATGTCCCATTGGTCCCTTAAGTTTTGTTTACTTTTATTCATTCTTTTTCCTTTTACTCCTCAGACTGGATAATATCAATTGAATGTCTCCAACTTTGCTGAATCTCTTTTGTTTGTCAGTTTTAAATTTCAGAAGTATGTATATTAAAAGTGAGAATAGAGGTTACATTTGAAAAGGACTTTTTTGGGAAAGGGCACAAAGGAGGCTTCTCTAAGGGCAGGCAAGATACTTTTATCTTGGTGATGGTTCCACAGGTGTTTTCACTTTTATAATTCATGAGCTCTATTTGTAGTTTTATTTATGCTTGTTATAAAAAATGAAATGTACTTTATAAAACAAATAGCTGGTGCTGGATAGAGCAGAAAGAGTGACGTCTAGTCTAGAGGTCAGTACTGTCTGGTGGGAAGATAGGAGGGTTGGGTCTGGGGCTGTCATTCCCACAAAGTTTAGGACCTGGCTCAGGGTTCTCGCACAGTATCCTCTATGGGTGACCTGACACTGGCCCAAACAAGTAAGAAGAAACCTCTGTCCCTAAACTTGGGTTTTTGGGCTGGTAGTTCCCAGGCAGGGCAACTTTGAGATTAGGTTAAGCCTCCTTTAGTGACAGTCTCTTCTGAACCAGGAAGAAATCCTTGCCTTTGCAGCAGTGCTCTGGGAACCATAGGGGGATTCCATTCATCCTCTTTCCTGTTATGGAATTTGGAATGCAGGGTGTGATCCTTCCCAATGTACCACATCTCAGAAGAGTGTGAGAAAAGGTTTCTGGGCTCCTGAGCTCTGCACATTTGCTGGGAGTCCTCAGAAACCCAGGTGGCTCCCAGGACATGAAATAGTCTGTGTACCAAGGACTAAGACAATGTATTCTTGTTTGGAGGGACTGGACAGATGTGGAACTATCAGGCTTTAATGAGTTCCAGTGGGTGGGTGAGTAAGAACAGGTAGCAGGACCAATGAACTGGACAGAGGCCTGGTTTGTGCTGTGTACTGTGTGGCCACCAGCACTGCAGAGTAAGGCAGACAGTGCAGTGCATCCCAGAGCTCACCAACCCAACAACCCTGGCACATTCAAAGGTTCTTGCTGCTTCCTGCACCTGGGGCAGAGTCCTTCTCTCAGGTCCAGAGATCCTCTGTAGGTCCATGTGGTGTGTGTAGCTCACCATGATGGGAGCACTTACCCCAGGATCTCTTGTTTTTTAGAGAAGTGAGTTTCAAAACAACCATGCATACCATATAGGATTCCCATATACTGCCCCACCATCAATGCCTTGCATTCGTGTGGAATATTTTTTGGAAATGATGAAAGAACATTGTCATAATATTACCGCTTACTATATTCCATAACTTACATTTGGTGTATTTTCCCAGAAACCATCCTATTATTAATTCCATGTATTAGTATTGCATATTTGTTATAGTTGATGAGAGAATGTTCCCATATTTGTATTTTTAACCACAGTCCATCATCCACTACAGGGTTCACTGAGTTATATGGTCCCATGCCTTGTAGAGCCCATCCAAAGTGTAAACCTAGTGGCTCTCAGTTTCATCACAGAGTTGTGCTGTCATCACCCCATCAACCTTAGAATGCTTTCATCACTCCAAGAAGAACAATCCTATACCCCTTTATCCTACCCCATCATTGATCCTTAGCATTTATATAATACCATTTTTTTGCCATTGCAAAAGTATTACAATACTACTGTTAACTATAGTCCATAAGTTATATTAGTTATATTTTCCCATATGTTTTACCATATTCTTAACAACTTTTAGTAGAAGAACAGTCTTGTATTTGTACAAAATTCAGTCCTCTACTGAAGCCCCTATTTTATACATCCCTAGATTATCCTCTAGTTTTCTTTCAATTGATATTTACCTCCCTAGACTACCCCTTTCAGTCAAAATCACATTTATAAGTTAGCAGTGTGTTATACTCACTGTAATGTGTTACCATCAACTCTATACATTTCCACACATTTATAATAAACCTTTTTAAAATTCTACATACATTAAGCATCAGCATCACTAATATGAACTAAATATGACGCCTAAGCTCATGGAGTTAAACTGTAGAATATAGGTTACTAGGAGATAGAATGTGGGTTGAAAGGGGGCGGGAGCTGATGCTTAATGTTTGTTTTTTGACAGCTTTAATCTATTTTATAAGCTCCCTAGGGAAACTTTTGTTTCATTAATGTATTATCCAGCACCAGAATTTCTATATGGTTTCTTTTCATAAGTTTTGAATATTCTCTATTTGGTGAGACACTTGTTTTAGTTTCCTTTATTTCTTTGCCAATGGTTTCATTAAATCTGTTAAAATACTTCAGAAAGTTAAATATTTTTCTTGTAATTCCAGTGTATGTGCTTCCTCATGGACAATTTCTGCTTGCTTATCTTCCTATGAATGGGTCAGGCCTCTTGTTCCTTTACATGCTTCATAATTATTTTTGAAAACTGGACGTTTTGAGTATTATAATGTGGTAACTATGGTAATCGGATTCTCTCCCCTCCCTATAGTTTTGCTGCTGCTTGTTGTTTGTAGCTGTATTTTGTTGG
The DNA here is from genome assembly GCA_026826555.1 of Tolypeutes matacus. NCBI lineage: Eukaryota > Metazoa > Chordata > Mammalia > Cingulata > Chlamyphoridae > Tolypeutes > Tolypeutes matacus. Next base: position 1,171,157 of record JAKSZT010029587.1, on the reverse strand, counting down.
TGTATTTTCTAAGCTATTTTTAAAGACCTATTTGTTATGTCTGATCACTGAAGTCATAGTCCTCTTATCATGGTGGGTATCTAATTATTTGATAGCGATTTCCACAAATGACTGGATCTAAAATCAAAATGAAAGAAAAACACCTAAACCAACAGACATATTCTCCAGCTATTTTCTAAGCATTTATATAGCCCTGGACATGTATTTGACCTCATACTTTACCCAGTTCATGGAGATTTTTTAAAGCCCAATCCTACCTATCTTTTTTTTAATTTTTTTATTTTTTATTTTAACCAGCATCTTCCCTCTTAGGCTTTTATATCTGTCTTCTGCTTTCCTTGTTAACGTTTATGTCATGTGGCTGTAGGTAATTTATGTCTACAATTATTTTCAACAACCATCATCTGGAAGACCTTAACAAACCTGGGATATTTTTCAGGGGGTTGAAAAAAAGGCAAGTGCCAGAAACATTGAGCCACCAAGGCAGGTCATGATATACACCCACGATTCTTTAGGACATGGTGCATAGCTCCCCCTCTGGCACCTGCAAGCCACATCAGGAACATGATTCATTAACCCACCACCAGTTTGGGAAAGGCAAGGAGGATATTAGACCAGCAAGAAAACTGTTATAATACTCCATTAATGAAATTTAGTGAAATCTTCTTCATTTAACACGTTTCTGGTTGTTGTACCTTTTTTATATAATCCACAGTTCCCAAAAAGTTGATTTGGGAGGCTTTTGCCAACTCTTCCTTTCTGGACTAAGTGACTTAATTTAATATTTTAATTTAAAATGTTTTGTCCTAAATTTTTAGATATAAAATCTGGAAATGTCCTATGAAGTGTGTGTGTGTGTATATATGCATGTGCAAGCATTTAGAGAGAAATGAAGAAAGAGAATTCTACTGTCTTCTTTAATTACCCATCATGTATTCTGGATGACCAACTCACTGAGGGAAAAAACTGGGCTTGTGGCCTGGTTTTATCCATGGTTCCCAGCACAGCCCCTGGCACAAAGTTGATTCTCAAATGTTTGTCACATGAATGATGTGGATGTGGATCGTTCAGCTGTCTACCATACAGAGTGACTGACAACACTGTTGTCCCACTCTTTGATTGCTAATTTGGTCTTTTTGAAAGGGTGCTTATAGAAGAATATTCCTAAATGCTTGAACCTATTGTCTATGAGCTCTGTGTTAAAATTAACACACACTATAAACAGCTGGGGTAGCAGTGTATCTCTATTTAAAGGACATCAGACACTTTAAATTTAAGTTTAAGTTTAAGTTTAAGTTTAGGGGTGGAAGCAATAACCCTCTTCTCTGTTTTCAGCCCTGGCTTTGGTTTTGTGTATGCCCTGGAGGCAGCAGGGGCACATGTTATCATATTGTATCTTACACATAAGCCTATAAACTATTTTGGGTGAGTTTCTGTGTAAAATATGAAGTTTATGTTTATGTTTATTTTGTTTTCTGTATGGCCATGCAGTTGTTCCACTGCCCTTTGTAGAAAAGATTGCATTCACTTGACTGTATTTGCATGGGTCTACCTATGGACTCCATTATTCTTTTCCATTTTTCTGTGTGCCAAGTTCACACTCTATTAATTAATGTAGCTTTATAATAAGGACTGGAAACAGGCAGTGTGGGCTCTTCAATTTTGTTCTTATGCATTTTCATGCATTTCTATGAGTAGAAACAATTAGTCAATATCTACAAAATATTTTCTTGGGATTTTGAATGAGATCTTAAAAACATTGAATCCACCCAGCATGAATAGAGAATGTTTCTCCATTTATTTTAATTTTCTTTTATTTCTTTTAGGTTTTCATAGTTTTGAGATAAAGATGTTTACATATTTTCTTTAACCAAAGGATTTTACTATGATAAATTCATTTATTTGTGTTTTACTTCATTTTTCATTGCATGGAAGGGGAAATCAGTTGACTTTTGTATATTTACCTTGTACTTTGCTTCTTCTTCTCTTCATATAGTCTCATCAAGGCACTTGATAGTTAGCTCCATTTCCTTTGAACTTGCAAATTTATAGCACTGAATAACATGAACATTTAATTTCAGAGATTCTGATGGTGATCTGAAGGGGGAGCATATTCACAACTGAACAGTGAGCACGAAGCTTCCTGTGCCATACCCTGGCTGCCAGGAGAGGGTGCCTGACCTTTCTTTATGACCCAACTGAACATCAGACCAAGTGGAGAAGGACTCCTTGTTAGCCCCAAGACTTTGGCCATGTCCCCTGTGAGGACGAGCACTTTTTTATGCAGAACTGATGGGTTAAGCTTCACTGGCCATGGGACAGCTCAAAACCTGTCCATCGTGAGTAAAAAGATTCATTCATAATTCATTAATGTTAGTTTCCTAAAATGTCCTCCCCAGGTCCTCCTCCTTGAATGTGTTTCATCAATGGTTTGTAGTTTTCAGGTTATAAATCCCGTACTTCCTTGGTTAAATTTCTTCCTAAGTATTTTGTTCTTTCTGAAGCTGTCTTAAAGAAATGGCTTTGTTAATTTTCTTTTAAGATTGTTTGATGCTCTGTTAGAGAAATACAACAAACTTTTTGCAACTTTCTGGCATTATTAGATATAACAGTATTTTGCAAAATATAGAGGCTTTTTTTTTCTACATAAATCATGTCATCTGCGAATAGAAATAGTTTTCCTTCTTTCCATTTGGGTGCCTTTTCCTTCTTTTTCTTGCCTAATTGCTCTGGCTTTGATATCTGAGACAGTGATTAATAGCAGTGGCAAAATGGCATATTTGATTTGTCCCTGATCCTATTGGGGAATGCTCAGTCTTTCAGCATTGAGTGTGATGCTAGCTAAGTAGTCTTAGCTTTGTTGGCTTATTTGTTTCTTTGTATTTCATAATGAAAAAGTATTGGATTTTTTCAAATGATTTTTCTGCAGCAATTAGCATGATCACAGTATTTTTTGTTGTTGTTGAATTAACATTCCATGTTACTTTGCTTCTTAAATACATTTCATTTTTTAAAATATCTTATTAGAGAACTTGTTTTCCAGAGGTTCCAGAAAAATCATGTATAAACTACAGAGTTCCATAGAGCCCTGGGACTGGCAGTTTTCCCTATGATTAACTCTTTGGATTAATGTAATATCTTTGTTATAATTGATGAAACAACATTACTAACATTTTACTGCTAACTGTAGTCTGTAGTTTACGTTATGGTTCACTGTATTGTACAGTTCTATGATGTTTGAAATTTTTATTCTGGTAACATACATACAACCTAGACTTTTCCTTTTGAACCACTTTCAAATATATAATTCAGTGGTGTTAATTGCATTCACAATATTCTTACTGCCATTCATCACCAAATTTTTCCATCACCTCATAAGAAACTGTACCAATTGAACCATAAGTCCCCATTCCCTACACCCACCCTACCCCTTCTAACCTGTATTCTGGTTTTTGATAATAGACTTTATTTTTCAGAGCACTGTAAGGTTTACAGAACAATTGTGCAGAAAGTATATTTAGTTCTAATATCTCCTTCTCTACAACCTCTGCACACAGTTTTCTTTTTATTAACATCTTGAATTACAGTGGTACACTTTTTACAGTTGATGAACCAGTGTTGATATATTTTTGTCAACTAAAGTCTAATTTATATTAGAGTTTAGTCTTTGTGTTATATAGTTTTATGGGTTTGACAACTATCTAAGGTCATGTATCTATTAAAGTACCATACAGAATAGTTTCACTGTAACCTATAACCCACTTGGCTGTAACTAGTACATACATTTAACTATTTTTAACAACCACCATCTGGAAGATGGCACCAAATATGGGAGAGTTCCGAGTTGGGGGTAAAACAGAAGTGAGCCCCCAAACCAGTCACACAAGGAGCCACCAGGCAGGTCATCCTGCACAAACACAATATTTTGAAAAAATGGTCCATATTTCCCCCCTGACTCTAGCATGCCACTTCAGGAACAGGAGCCACTGACCCCAAAGCCTCCTCCAATGTGGGGAATGGGGGACCTTAGGTCATCATATCAAAATGCTAAAAGATTCTACTAATAAAATTGAGCGGCTTCTTTTTCATTAATCACTTCCCTGGTTGTTGTCATTTTTTATGATTCCAAAGTTCCTAAGAAATTAATTTGGGGGAAATTGTGGAAAGATGGCATCTGATTAGGCAGTCAGGGCTCAATTTTCTCACAAAAACAGTGAAGAAAGAGCCAAAACCTGTCCAAGGGACTTGCTTTGTGATTTAGCAGACCAGGACAGTGCTTCACAACTCCAAGGAGGATGAGGGACAGTGAAATGAAGAACTTGAAACAACAAACTTGAAGTATCAAATTCCCATGGTGGCTTGGAAGGGCTCCACTCCCTCACACCCAAGATATTAAGCTGGGGTAAAACCCCTGGCTCACTGCAGCTGACTGAGAGGGGACTGGACATCTTCCTCCCTGTCAGCTGTTACAAGGGAAAAGGGAGGGAGAGTCAGGAGGTCTTCAGTGAATTTGGCCAGCAGAGCCTGCTTTGACTCTCAGCTTTAACCAGACCAAAACACAGGAAAACAAAGTTTAAATACCTCTGTGGAAAGGTATGCTGTTGCTTGCCATCTGCTGGCTGGTCTGGAACTTGCATGGGCAGAACTACTCTTCTCTGTCTCCTGACTCCTGGGAGAAAATCTGTGCCCCATTAGTGAGCCCCTGGCCCAATTTTGATAACTTAAGTGGGACAATTTTAAAGACTTAGAATAAACCGAACCAAATATCAAAGAATAGCTGTCAAAAAAACAATAAGTGAGAGAGAAATTGGCCATTAATGTTATCAACATAGTCATATGCCTAGATATCAAAAAAAAAAAATTACAAACCACACTAGGAAACAGGAAGAGATAGCAAAGTCAAAGGAACAAATCAAATATCCTGAAGTGATACAGAATTTAAGAAAATTAATCAGTAATAATCACACAGCTCTCCTAAATCAATTCAAATAATTGAAAGAAAATATGACTAACGAGATAAAGGATATTAAGAAAACACTGAGTGAGCATAAAGAACAATTTGAAAGCCTTCAAAGAAAAGTAGCAGATCTTATGGGAATGAAAGAAATGGTGGTTGAGATTAAAAATACATTAGAGGCACATACGAGCAGATTTGAATTGCTCAAAGACAGAATCAGTGATTTTGAAGAAAACAGAACAGCTGAACTGAAAAAGACAGGGGAACAGAAAAAGAAGAAAATGGAAAAAAATGGAACAGGGTCCCAGGGAATTGAATACAAATGTGAAACACACAAACATATGCATTATCAATGTCCCAGAAGGAGAAGAAAATGGAAAAGGGAAAGAAAGAACATTTGAGAAAATAATGACCAAAAAGTTTCCAACCCTTATGAAAGACATAAATATCAATATCCAGGAAGGACAATGCACCCCAAACAGAAATATTCTGAATAGACCTACCCCAAGACACCTACTATTCAGAAGGACAAATATCAGAGATAAAGAGAGGATTCTGAAAGCATCAAGAGTAAAGCAAAGCATCAGATTAAGTGGTGACCTCTCACCAATAATAATGGAGGTGTTACCAGAAAAACTGCCAGCCAAGAATTCTCTATCTGGAAAAGCAGACCATCAGAAATGAGGGTGATTTCAAAGTCTGCACAGACAATCAAAAACTGATAGACTATGTAACCAAAAGACCAGAATTACAAGAGATACTAAAGGGAGTGCTGCAGCCTGAAAGGTAAATAAAAAAGGGTGAGAGACTTGGAGAAGAGTATAGAAATGAAGATTATTAGGAAGGGTAAATTAAAGGGTAAAAAGACAGACAGTAGTACACTATGGCAACAGAAAGCCAAAGGTCAAGATGGATGAAGTAAGTAATGCCTTTGAGTAATAGCATTGAATGTTAATAGCTTGAAATCCCCAATCAAAGGACATAGACTGATAGAATGGATAAAAAACATGAGTCATGTATATGTTGTCTACAAAAGACTCAACACACATGTAAGGTCACAACCAGGATAAAAGTGAAAGACTGGAACAAAGTATTCCATACAAATAGTAACCAAAAAAGACCTGGAGTAGTGATACTAATATTGGACCTAATGGTTTTAAAATGCAAAACTTTTATAAGGGATGAAGAAGGTCATTAAATATTAATATAATGGGCAATTCACCAAGAAGAAATAACTACACTAATTATTTAGCTACCTAACCTGAGTGCCTCAAGATACATGAGACACACACTGGCAAAGCTGAAGGGAGAAACAGATGTCTCTACAATAATACTTGGAGACTTCAATACACCACTCTCAGTATTGGATAAACATAGGATAAATAAAGAAGCAGAGAGCTTGAATATGATAAATGAACTAGAAATAAAAGACATCTGTAGAGCACTGCACCCCAAAGCAGCAAATATACATTCTTTTCAAGTGCTCAGGAATCCTTCTCCAGATAGTACACATATTGGATCACAAAGATAAGTCTCAATAAATATAAAAAGATTGAAATTATATAAAACACTTTATCAGAGTACAACAGAATGAAGCTAAAAGTTGACAATGGATTGAAAAAGGGAAAAGTCATAAAAATATAAAGATTAAACAACACACTCAAATAATCAGTGAATCAAAGGAACAATTGCAAGAGATTTCAGCAAATATGTTGAGATGAATGAAAATGGTAATACAACATATCAAAACCTATGAGACAGCACAAAGACAGTGCTAAGAGTAAAATTTATAGCCCTCAATGCTTACATTAAAAAATAAGAAAAAGCTAAAATTGAAGATTGAACTGCATACATGGAGAAAAAGAAAAAGGAAAAAAAAAAAAAAAAAAAAGAACAGCAAACTAATCCCAAACCTAGCCGAAGGAAAGAAATAGTAAAGATCAGAGCAGGAATAAATGAAATTGAGAACAAAAGAACAATAGAATCAACAAAACCAAAAGTTAGTTTTTGTTTTGTTGAGAAAATGAACAATATTAGCAAACCCTTAGCTAGACTGACAAAGAAAAAGGGAGAAAAGATGCAAATAAATTCAGAAATAAGAGGGGTGATGTTACCCCTGACTCCACAGAAATAAGAGATCATGAGAGGATACTATGAACAACTGTATGCCAAAGAACTAGACAATTTAGATGTGATGGGCAAAGTCCAAGAAACATATGAAACACCTACACTGACCCTAGAAAAGATAGAAGACTTCAAAAAACCAATCACAAGTGAAGAGATTGAAACAGTCATCAAAAACCTCCCAAAGATGAAAAGCCCAGAACCAAATGCTTCACAGGTGAATTCTACTAATAATTCAAAGACAATCTAGTACCAATCTTGTTCAAGCTCTTACAAAAATTTGAACAGGAAAGAATGCTACCAAACTCATTCTATGAAGCCAACATCACCCTAATACCAAAGCCAGATAAAAATACTACAAAAAGAAAAAGAAATCTACAGACCAATATCTCTAATGAAGACATGTGCAAAAATTCTCAACAAAATACTTGCAAACCAAATCCAAAAGCACATTTAAAGAATTATACACCACAATCAGATGGGTTTTATCCCAGTATGCAAGGGTAGTTCAACACAAGAAAATGAATTAGTGTAATAAATTGATAAATTGAACAAGACAGATCACATGATCCTCTCGCTTGATGTAGAAAAGGCATTTGACAAAATACAGCACCCTTTCTTGATAAAAACACACCAAAACATAGAAATAGAGTAAAGCTTTCTCAATATGATGTAGATATATAAAAACATACATTTAGCTTTTTTATTGTTGTTGTTTATTTGTTTTTTATTTTATTTGTTTATTTTTTTAAAGATACTTAGAATACATACATTACATAAAAATGTAGGGGTTTCCCTTATGCCACATTCCTCACACCTCCAAGATTTTCCCACATTAACAACATTCTTCATTAGTGTGGTAGATTCATTGCAATTGATAAACACATTTGGAGCTTTGCCACGAAGCATGGATTATAGTTTACATTGTAGTTTACACTCTTTCCCAACCAATTCTGTAGGTTATGGCAGGATATATAATGGCCTGTATCTGTCACTCACATGTCATTCAGGACAATTCCCAAGTCCTGAAAATGCCCCCGTAGTACATCTGTTTTTCCCTCCCCCTGCCCTCTACATCAATGATATAATTTCTTCCATTGCTAGAATCACAATAAGTCTATACTAGAATAGCAGTAAGGCTACATTAGTCCATAGTTCATTCCCCAATCCTGAGGATTCTGGGATGGTGATGTCCACTCCATTTCCAATTGAGAGGGGTCTTCAATCAATAGGGCCAATGGATGGGACTCTCTTGCTTGCAATTGTAGACTGTCTCAGTTCCTTGGTATGAGGGTTGTTTATCATCACCTCCTTGTTAGTTGTTCTGGGTGAGACCAATGAACTGGAGAATAGGTGTTGCAACGCGATTGATATTCAGGGCCCATTTGGCACATGGAGAGCCCAAAGATTTAAGTCCCTTGGACATACAACTACAAACTATAATACTAATTTTAGGTTCAAATAGAAGGACAGAAGAGCCATGTGTGGGGAAACCACAATTGAGTCCAACTCAGTCACACTGGGGAGCATAAATTCCTAAGTAGGGCCCACTGGGAAGGCACCAATCTCCTGAGCTATCCTGCTGAGATGGGCATAAGCTTAACCTCTGGAATGACCTCCTGGCTCACTTTCAAGTTTCTTAGCTATATAAACCCATTTGTCTTTACCTTATCCCCCTTTTGATCCAGGTCTTTTTCCAGTTGCATTGCTAGTTTGTGCTTGGTATTAATCCCTCAGTGCCAGAGAGGCTCATCCCCATGTCAAAGAGGCTCATTCCTGGGAGTCATGTCCCATGCTTAGGGGAAAGTAATGCATTTATATGCTGAGCTCAGCTTAGAGAGAGGCCATGTTTGAGCAACAAGGAGAATAACTCTTAGGCACCCTATAATACTAGGCTAAGTTTCAATTTCAAGAGTAAAGGTTCATAAGGACAGTCATCAATATCAAGGGCCTGTCAATAGACCATCCTCCTTCACTATTCATTGCCTCTGTACTTGGGGAATTCCTGCTGTTCCATTAGAGAATGAGGCAGAGCTCCTCAGGATGGAAATTCAATATTCTTTCGGTTATTGTGTGAATCTCCACCAACTGTGACAATGCCCCATGAACATTTGAACACATTTATATGTCTTATAGGTATCCCCAGGTGAGCATCCTCCCATATAACCCCATCACTTATACCCTGCATCAATGTTCCTACCCTGCCACAGTTGTAACCGTTCTATGATCCAAAACTTCTTCAAAAATGAAGCCAATAAAATAGCCAAGTACAATTAGTAAAGAAATGAAATAATAATTATAATTTTAAAAATAAGAAATAAACTACAAAAAAGTTTTTAAAACTAAATAGAAAAAAATTGGGGATAATAAAAAATAATGAAAAAATATTTTTAAATTTTTTTTTGTCATTTTGTCTTTTTATCACTGTAAAATCTGTTGTCCTGAATGTACAGTGACATTTTTTCTGTTTATTTCCAACATCCTCCCCTTTATTCCACTTCCCCTATTAATAACATTTTATATATGGATGGTATGTTTGTCACAACTGATGTAAAAATATTGAAACATAACTACTAAATGTGGTCAATGGTTTATATTATGGTTTACATTTTGGACCATATATTTTATAAATTTTGATGAAATTTAACATGGCCTGTATCAATTATAGCAAGATCATATAGAACACTTCCTTCACCCCCAAAATGCCCCCTGTTCCATCTATTCTATTCCTCCCTCCCCTTCCCCTAGGGACCCACAGCAACCACCAGGCTTCACTTCTTGAAGGACAAGATTCATAGTTACTTGCAACAACACTGAGGGCTTGACACACTGTCTGCCCTCCCCTATTAGGCACTGCCCATGCTCTCAAGAGACTCCCGCCCCTGTATTTGAGAACATAGCATATTTGAGAACCAGGATGGGAGGCCACCACCTTCCCATTCATTATATAAGTCTCCACCCACTGATATAACACACTCTGACAAGATGAACACTCACACACTCCCTTGAGTCCTTATGGCCTTGGCTCTTATATTTAGATCTTTATTCCATCTTGAGTTAATTTGTATATAAGATGTGAGATGGTGTTCCTCTCCTATTTGTTTGGATATGGATATCCAGTTCTCCAAACACCATTTGTTAAAGAGGCCAATCTCTCCCAGTTGAATGGCCTTGGTGGCCTTGTTGAATATCACTTAACTGTATATGCAAGGATCTGTATCATGACTCTCAATTTGGTTCAAATTGGTCAGTATAAGCTCTAGAAGCTTTGTTATATGTTTCTCGGTGCTTTTTATGTATAGGATCATGTCATTTGCAAATAGTGAAATTTTTACTTTTTCCTTTCCAATTTGGATGCTTTTTATATCTTTTTCTTGCCTCCGTGCTTGAGCAAGTACTTCTAACACAATGTTAAATAGAAGCAGTGAAATTGGACATCCTTGCCTTGTTCCTGATCTTAAAGGGAAAGCTTGCAGGATTTCACTATTGAATATGATGTTAGCTGTGGGTTTTTCATATATAACCTTTATCATGTTGAGGAAGCTTCCTTCTATTCCTATCTTTTGTAGTGTTTTTATCAGGAAAGTGTGCTTTATTTTTTAAATGCTTTTACTGCAACTATAGAGATGATCATGTGTTTTTTCCCTTTGATCTGTTTATGTGGTATATTACTTTGATTGATTTTCTTATGTTGAAACATCCTTGCATACCAGGGATGAAACCCACTTGATCATGATGTATAATTCTTTTGATGTCTTGTTGAATACAATTAGCAAGTATATTGTAGAGGATTTTAGGATGTAGGTTCATTAGAGAGGTTGGCTTTAGTATTAGGGTGATATTGTCATCATAGAGTTAGGCAACGTTCCCTCCACTTCAATTTTTTGGAAGAGTTTAAGCAGGATTGGTGTTAGTTCTTTCTGGAATATTTGGTAGAATTGAACTGTGAAACCATCTGGTCCTGGACTCTTAGTTAGGAAGGTTTTGATGACTAATTCTATCTCATTACTCATGATTGTTCTGTTGAGTTCATCAATTTCTTCTTTCAACAATGTAGGCTGCTTGTGTGTTTCTAGGAATTTGTCCATTTCCTCTAAATTATCTATCCTGTTGGCATATTATTTTTCAAAGTATCCTCTTATAATACTGTTTATTTCTGTGGGATCAGTGGTGATATTCCCTTCCTCATTTCTTATTTTATGTATTTGCATCTTATCTCTTTATTTTTCTTTGTCTAGCTAAAGGTGTGTCAATTTTATTAATCTCAAAAACCCATTTTTTGGTTTTGCTTATTTTTTCTAGTACTTTCTTATTTTCAAATTCATTTAGTTCTGCTATTGTCTTTGTCATTTCCTTCTTTCTCCTTCCTTTGTGATTAGTTTGTTGTTCTTTTCCTAATTCCTCCAGGTATGCTCTTAGGTCTTTGATTTTAGCTCTTTCTTCTTTTTTAATATAGGCATTTATGGCTGTGAATTTCCCTCTCTGTACAGCTTTCGTTTGCATCCCATAGGTTTTGATATGTTGTGTGGTCATTTCATTCATTTCAATATAGTTACTGATTTCTATTGAGATTTCCTCCTTGACCCACTGTTTGTCTAAGAGTGTGTTGTTGAACTTCCATATCTTTGTGCCTAATCTGGTTCTCTGTACCTTACTGACTTCCAGCTTCATTCCATTGTGGTAAGAGAAATTACTTTGTATAATCTCAATATCTCTGAATTCACAGAGAATTTTTCTGTGGCCTAGAGTGTGGTCTATCCTGGAGAATGATTCTTTTGCACTCAATAATGATGTATATCCATTGTTTTTCGGTGTAATGTTCTGTATATATCTATGAGGTCCAGGTCCTCTAATGTATTATTCAAAGCTTTTGTTTCTTTATGGATTCTCTGTTGAGATGTTCTGTCTAATGGTGATAATGGTTTATTTAAGTCCCCCTCTATAATTGTAGAGACATCTATTTCTCCACTTAGTTTTTCCAGTGTTTGCCTCATGTATTTTAATGTGCCTTGTATTTGTGCTAAATATCTATGATTACCCTTTTTTATTGACAGAGTACCCCTTTTATTAATATATAGTGTCCTTCTTTGTTTCTTACAATAGTTTTGCATTTAATGTCTATTTTGTCCAATATTAGCATAGCTAGCCCTGCCCTTTTTGGTTATTGTTTGCTTGCAAACTTGTTTTCTATCCCTGCATTTTCAGTTTCCTTGCATCCCTGGATTTAAGGTGAGTTTCTTGTAGACAGCATATAGGTGGGTCATATTTCCTTATTCATTCTGTCAATCTGTGTGTCTTGACTGATGAGTGTAGTCCATTAACATTCAATGTTATTACTGTCAAAGACTAATTTACATTAGCCATATTTTTTTAGGTTTATGTACTCCATATGTTGTTTTTATTCTCTTTTTATCTTTTTAGTTGTTTTTACGCTCTCCTCCAACTTTCTTTCTCCTGTATTTTCCTTTCAACATGCAGAACTCCCTTTAGTATTTCTTTAACTGCACGTTTCTTATTGACATACTCGCTTAATTTCTGTTTATCTATGAATATTTTGAACTCTCCCTAATTTTTGAATGCCATTTTTGCTGAAAAGAGAATTCTTGCCTGGAAGGTTTTTTTTTTTTTTTTTTTTTTTTTATTTTAGCACCTTAACTATGTCATACTACTGCCTTCTTGCCTCCATGGTTTCAGATGCCAAACCAGCACTTATTTTACCAAGCTCCCCTTGTATGTGATGATTCTCTTTTCTCTTGCTGATCTCAGTATTCTCTCTTTGTCTTGAGCATTGGACAATTTGACAAATATATGTATTGGAGTAGGCCTGTTAGGATTTATACTGTTTGGGGTGTGCTGCACTTCCTGGACAAGTATGTCCATCTCCCTCAAAAGGATTGGTAAGTTTTCAGCCATTATTTTTTCCAACACACTTTCTGTCCCCTTTCCCTTCTCTTCTTCCTCTGGGATGCTTATGATGTATAGGTTTGTGCTTTTCGTGTTGCCATTCATATTCCTAAGTCCCTGCTCGATTTTTTCTAACTTTTTATCTATCTGTTCTACTAGCTGTCTGATTTCAGATATACTGTATTTCACATCACTGATTCTTTCCTCTGCCTGTTCAAATCTGCTGTTCTGTGCTTCTAGTGTATTTTTTATTACTTGGGTTGTGTCTTTCATCACCATCATACCCATTATCATTTTATGTATGTTTACAGTTTCTTCAGTTTGTTCTCCCAGTATCTTCTTAATATACTTAATCTCTTCCTTCACTTCATTAAGTTGATTCATGATACTTCTTTGGACATCTCTGTTTAGTTGTTCCATGTTCTGCATCTCCTCCTGGTTTTTTAGTTGGTTCATTGGACTGGGCCCTATCTTCCTATTTCTTAGTATGGCTTGTAATTTTTTTTTTTTTTTTTTTTTTTTGGTGTCTAGGCATCTGTTTATCTTGATGGGTTTACAGTTGATTAGCTTCTCTCTCTATTCTATGGTTTTATTTTATTTTTGCTTTTGTGTGTATGGTAAGATTTCACTTTGACATTTCATTCCTCTTATTCCATTTCCTTGTTGTTGTGTATGTTCCCTTGAAAAACAAATTAGGACTGGGGAAAAGGAAAGAGATAGAAAGATAAAAGTATAATAGTAATAATAATACTAAAAGGTAGGTAAGGAACCGTACACGGCAGCATGTTGTTTTGGCTGCTTCTTCTTTCTGTACCTCACTCTCCTGGTAGTTGTGAAGTAGTATCCTGGTCAGCTGAACCCAAAACCAGGTCCCAAGGCAGCATCTTGCTCCTTCTCTGCCATTTTAGTGAAAGCTGAGCTATACTGCCTAACCCATCAGCCATGTTCCCACAATCACCACAGTTAGCCTTATACTCAACAGCGTAAGACTGAAAGCTTTCCCACTGAGATCAGGAAGAAGACAATTATGCTGAATGTCAACACTGTTGTTCAAAATTGTGCTAAGATTTCCAGCTAGAGCAATTAGGCTAGATAAAGAAATAAAGTTCACTGAAATAGGAAAGGAAGAAGTAAAGCTTTCACTATTTGTTGATAATATGATCCTGTATTTAAAAATTCCTGAAAATTCCACAACAAAACTTTAGAATAGAAAAGTTAAGCAAAGTAGCAGGATACAAGATTAATACACAGAAATCAATTGTGTTTCTATACACTACTGATGTGCATTCTGAGGAGGAAATCAGAAAAAAACTTCTATTTATAATAGCAACTAAATCAGTCAAATATATAAGAATTAACTTAACCAAGGACATAAAGGACCTGTATTTGGAAAATTACAAAACATTGCTAAAAGAAACCAAAGAAGACTTAAATAAATGGAAGTACATTCTGTGTTCATGGATTGGAAGACTAAAATATCATTAAGATGTTAATTCTGCTCATGCTTATTTACAGATTCAATGCAATCCCAATAAAAATCCCAACAGCCTTTTTTGCAGAAATGGAAAAGCCAATGATCAAATTTATTTGGAAGGCAAGAGGCCCTGAATAGCCAAAAATGTCTTAAAAAGGAAGAATGAAGTTGGAAGACTCTCACTTCTGCATTTTAAAGCATATTAATTCTTAGTCACAAAAGGGTTACAACTATGACAGGGGAGGTTCACTGGTGTGGGTGTCAGTGATGGGGGTTTCATAGGAGGAGCTTCACATGGGCATACATATAAGACATATAAATGTGTTCAGATGTTCGTGGGGCATTGTCACGGTGGGTGGAGATTCACACAATAACTGAAAGAATATCAAATTCTCATCCTGGGGTGCTCTGCCACATTCTCTAATGGAACAGCAAGAATCCCCCAAGTACAGAGGCAACGACTAGTGAAGGAGGATGGTCTATTGACAGGCCCATGATATTGATGACTGTGCTTATGAACCTTTACTCTTGAAATTGAAACTTAGCCTAGTATTATAGGGTGCCTAAGAGTTACCTCCTGAGATCCTCCTTGTCCTCATATGTGGACTCTCTCTAAGCTGAACTCAGGATATAAATCCATTACCTTCTCCCAAAGTGGTACATGACTCCCGGGGTTTGCCTCCCTGGCACTGAGGGATTAATACCAAGCACCAACTGGCAATGCACCTGAAAAAGACCTTGACAAAAAGGGGGAAAGGGTAAAGACAAATGAGTTTATATGGCTAAGAGACTTCAAAGTCAGTCGGGAGGTCATTCCAGAGGTTATGCTTATGCACATATCAGCAGCATCTCATTGACTGCCAAAGTAAATAGTACCTTAAATAGCAGTACTTGTTAGGGCTCTGGAGACATCCAGACAGTATATTCAGGGAAGATAGCTCAGGAGTTTGGTGCCCTGCTAGTGGGCCCTACTTTGGAATTTATGCTCCCCAGTGTGACAGAGTTGGACTCAGTTGTGGTTTCCATAAACATGGCTCTTCTGACCTTTCTATTTGAACCTAAAATTAGTACTAGAGTTGATAGCTATATATCCAAGAGACAAAAATATATATGTTGTCCATGTGCCAGTTGGGCCCTGAGTCTCAACAGAGTTGCAACGCCTTCTCTCCAGTTCATTGGACTTGCCCAGGACAAGTATCAAAGAGGTGAAGATAGACAATGACCATTCCAAGGAACTGAGAGAGTCTACAACTGCAAGCAAGAGAGACCCATCCATCAGCCCTATCAATCGAAGTCCCCTCTCAATCAAAGGTGGAGTGGGCATCACTATCCCAGAATCCTCAAGATTAGGGAATGAGCTATGGACAGAGGCACAACCCATAGGAAGCCAGCAAGGATAATGTAGTATATTCTGTACAAATTATGTTACATGTGTGTATTTGTTTATATATATATACACACACTCAAATATACCAAGCAGAGACATCCACAGATGTATGGCACATGAGAGAGAGAAGTCATAGATTTGTCCCAACTTTGCTATTTACAAAAATAAATAGTGTCCCTACCCTAATGGTTAGTGTTTCTTTTGCCCTTTGTATAGTAATCAATCACCTTTCCACCCCTACCGACAAATCCCCCACTAATTCCTGTATATTCTGTCCTAAAACTCAGGAAGCAGTGCTCCTTGGTACTTGCTTAGGCCTGAGATTAAACATCAGTAGGTACCAGCTGGAGTCTCTCACTCCCTGGAAGAGGGTCTCTTTCTCCTTTCTCAAGGGAGGGCTTCGTTGGGAGAGGGTAAGACTCCCGAATTCTCTAGGTCTTGAGCAGCTGCAGGCACTGTACTACAGCTGACTCTAGAGATGCCTCTAAAATTTGAGCTTCCTCCAACCTGGAAGTTGGACCTGGAGCTGGAACTGGTGGCAGAGGTGTTGCTGCCAGGCAGTCTAGCTAAAGGTCTGGTTGTAGGCCTGGTGCTGGAGCTGCAAGAGGAGAAATGTTTACCCACACAATTGCCATCTCATTACCTTTCAAAGCGACAAAATATCCCACTGCCTTTTAGAAGCCCAAGCCCAAACATCCTAGCCCAGGAAATCCTCCCAGTCTGCAGGCCAACAGAGGTGTGGTCTGACGTTAGTCTTTCTTTGCCCAATACCAGCCTCTGAGTTTCTTCTCTTATGTTCTGCCCCCCAGTGTTCCCCATCACCTGCCCATTGGGCACTTCCCCCACTCCTGATCAGCCTGTGCCTCTTCCTGAATGGTCTGTGCTTGTTCATGCTGGGTAAGAAGTGCTGGGCAACCTGCTCCAGCTCTGACCCAAGCAGATTGAGCTATAGGTAGCCCACCAGTATATGGAAGCCCAGAAGTTCTGGGGGCTGACAGAAATCCTCTGAGAATTCCTACAGCCATGTGTTCAGGATGAAGCAGATGGCACTGGGGATAGTCAGGAGGGAATCAGAGTCAGAGGCCTGGACTTTCCTTCCACACTGCCCTCCCACAGCACCCCATGCAGGGGCTGGGCCCCAGTGCCTGAATTTGACCTTTAGCAGGCCAACCTCACCCTATACCCCATACCCCAATCCCCCTCTGGCTGTCCTGGCTGTAGCAGGACCGGTCACTGGGCAGAGTTCCAGTGAAGAGTCTTGATAAGGAGCTCTTAATTACTAGTCTGCCCAGTTCTGCCCATCTTCATGGAAGCATGTCATACTTCTCTTTCTTTGTCCCTCTCCCCATAGGAATAGCAATTCTATAAGGGCCAGGAGGGGCTGTGTCTCCTCTGTTCATTACACTGTGATCACAAATATCTTATGAATGTGAGATCAAGCAGAGTATATCCTCATGCCTCAGCTTTCCCAGGGACCATCATTGCACCTCAACCTGTAGTTCAGGGTCCAATGTGCTCTGTTATTCTGAGTACCATGTGTGGGTATCTTCCTCCCACTGAAAATATTCTCCTGATAGGTGGGAATCAAGCCTTATTCAGCCCTGATGCAGCTAAGTTCTCTTGACTGAGATTTGTGAGTGGATTGCTCACCAACCCTCCCTTTCTGGGACCAAGATTGTGGGATAGAGAGGACTGGGTGGGGCAAACAGATCTGCAAATGGGCTGTGTTGGAGATGGATTCTCTCAATGGCTGGCCCTGAGAGTCTTCCCCAGGTGCCCAGGACCACGTCCAGAGTTCTCCTTGACACCTTTCCTCCTACAGGGGAAAGCTTCCAGACCTCCACTACATAGGGAGGATCATTGGTGTGTGGGACCCAGGTTTCAGCCCAGCCCCTCCTGAGCTATAAGCCCTCAGTATACTCTGATCCCCACTTTTCTCTGGAGATAAGAGACTCTCCTATTGTCCCAAATTCTTCTCACTTTTTCAGGCTCACTTTTTCCCCTTAATTATTCAGGAGGATGCATTCATATCTAGAAGAGGCCAGGTGGTATTATATCTAATGTGCCATGTACTCTACCTGCTTATGATGGGTATTGTAGCTGTCTGACTCCCTAGTAGAATGGTAGTGCAGGGGACAGGAATTTGCTTCTCATTTGTTCATTAAATTAGGTTAAATGCCTAGAGATGTGCCTATAAATAGCAAGCCTCAGTACATATTTGTTGAGTGAATGAGCCTCAATCAGCACAGTCTCAGATAAGTGAGAGGGCCTCAATCTCTACCAACCCCCAATAGCCCCTGTTCTACCTATCCAAATGATGATGAACCTCAGACCTTTAGAAATGTGACAATAGGTTTGACCAAGGCCACAGTGCTAGAGAGGGATGAGTTGAGTCAGAGAAATTTGTCATAGGGAGAGGAAAATAATAAATAAGTACTACCACAGCACCCCAGCCACCAGGTGAATGTTTTCCACGGCTTATCCCATTTAGCTCTCATATTAAACATATGAAGTCCATCCGCTCTCACCACACTTCTCAGAGGAGCCATGCTGCTAGTGTTTGACAGAGTGACCACTGTGCTGGGGTGAGGTGCTCACTTTTGGAAGAGAAATTTCAGGCCCTTTTGGGTGGTGCCCAAGTCTCTGTAGCTGTGTAGGAAGTTGGTGATGAAAGAAAAGTCTGCACACTGCAAGACAGGTACTGGGTATCCCATCAACTTATCCAGCCTGCCTGCTTTGGTCTTCTTCACGATGCTAGTCTTGGCTAAATTCAAAGCTGACACATTTTCACTCTGAGTTTGCAACAAAGGAAGAACATGTGATTCCTTTTTCTGCTGTGATACTAGATTGATAAAAATTTAAAAAAAAAAAGATATTACTCATGGCTGGCAGGATGTAGGGAAGCCTCCAATTTCATAGCCTACTGTTGGCAACTTAACTGATGATCCTTTTCAAAATTATCTGGCTCTAGTTATTAAAAATTTAAGCATGCATATACTTCACCCTAGCAACCATATTCATGGGGGTCTATACTGAGTATGTGAAGAGAATTAGAATATTAAGAGACACATATGCTCTTACCTGCAGCACTGTTGAAATACAAAAGAAAGGAATCACATCAAATTCCATCAGCAATGAGAGGCTGAAACTCTGTGGTATCAGGCCTCCATTCTGGAATATTCTCCAACCCACTCAATTGGCCTGGAGGGGTCACCATGACGTGTTCCTCAGGATGGCAAGTTACAAAGACAAGGAAATATAATATCCCCTCATCCTTATTTGGTAAATACAGTCCTGCTAAGTGTGATGATTAGTAACACTGGAGAAGTTGAATAAGGACAGTCAAACAGATTAATATACGGAATACCTGTTGTGATGGTTAGGCTAATGTATCAACTCAGCCAGGTAATTGTGTCCAGGTGTTTGGTGTAGCAAGCGCTGGGTTAATTGTAATACAAGAGCATTTATGGACTTTGGTCACCAGTGAGTTTACTGTGTGGATGGTTGATTGCATCTGCATCAATCAGGGAGATTGCAACAGCAATGGATGATGCTTTTTTCCAATCAGTTGAATGCCTTAAAAGTGGAAGTGATTTCAACATTCAGAGAGAATTGCCCAGCTCCTCTTTGGACAGCCAGCTTCTCCCAGAAATTCATCAAGGACCTTTCATTGGACTTTCATCGGAGCCTCTGGTTTGCAGCCTGCCTGCAGAACCTGGACTTATGCATCCCCATGGTCACGTGAGAGAGACTTATAAAATCTCATATTATTGACAGTATCTCCTGTTGATTCTGTTTCCTGAGAGAACCCTGACTAATACACCTGGTGTCATGTAATAAAAAGGACCAAAGCAATCACAAAATACAAAGACACTCATGGTGCAAAATGAAGTAAAAACACTAGAAAAGCCTCTTTTCTTTATTACTACAAATAGAGGGAAAGCGGTTGCACATGACCAAGGCAGAGGCTGGGCAATGGGAGGGGAACAATGTCAGCTAAGATAATTTGGGAGTGGGACCTGGAACAATAATCAAGAACACCCTGGGAGGGCACCTAGGGAGTTGCCAGGCTGGGACCTGGGAAGCCCTACTTAGCTGGGTTTGGACCAGGGGAGTAGAGACCACTGTGCACCCACTCTCACCTCTGGCTTGCACTGGCCATTGTTGGCAGCACAGTGCACCTGCTCCTTGCATGGAGACGTGGTGTAGCTGACCCTCTTGTCCAGCTTCTCACCAGTTTCCCGGGTGGAGCTCTGCAAGGAGAGTGCCCAGCAGCCAGGCCATTAGGCATCACGGCTCTGCCTGGCTGTACTGCAGGGGGAGATCCCGAGATCCCGCGTGATGTTCATCTCCCTAGATCAGAAACAGAACGCTGTCTGCACAGACTTCCATCCCGCCCTCGAGGAAAGGAGATGACAGCTGTTGATTAACATATGCACAGATGATTGCCATCCCAGTATTCCCCTTCCTGCTCTGCCAGCCATGATCTGGGTGTGAACCTGCTCCTGCCCAGTGCCTGACCACCCCTCATGCCCCTCCCCTCCAAACACACATGATGGGAGTGGGAATTGCTGTGAGGCTTCCCAGACAGGATCACAAGTGTTCACTTGGTCTTCATTACCCTACCTTGTGTCACCCTCAGTTACCTTTGGGTGCCTCCTGCTAAATGGCCATATACTTCTGCAGTGAGGGTTTAGCCAATGCCTTCAGCATTGAAAAAGGCTCTCACTTCACATTTTACTGAGGTGAGAGCCTTGGAAAGTAGGCAAACAAGAAAACATCTTTTTCTCTTGAGCATATCTGCTCAAGTAAGCTGAGTAGGGGGCTATCTCTATAATGTTGGTACCTAATTACCAGGGTCCAAAGTTCTCTTCAAAGTGAGGTCATTTCCTGGGGTCTCTTTATCTGTTCCTCTGCCTTGGTTAAAGCCTGACCCTAGGCCCCTCTGGGCTGCTGACTAGTCATTTTGCTCTCCATGTCATCTATTTAACTTGACAGTTACACCAACACGGTTATCCTTCCAGGCTGCAAAGGCCTTGGAGATTAAACACCCTATTATTGAGGAGGTGGAGCAGGGTTCACACCTTACTCCTCCTACCAGTTCTGTGACCCTGGAAAAGTCATTGCACCTCTTGGGCCTCCCCATTCTCCCAACCTGAACCATGAGGATCATCCTAGCATATACTTAGTAGGGACTTAAGCAGATGAATATGCAGTAGTCTCTGTAAAACTTATGGGATGGTGTCAAGGTACCTAATACATGAACTTAGACATGAAAGAACTTCAATAAGGAATGGGAGGCAGCAGAGAGTTCAACCCAAAAGAGGGCTTGTTTCTGTTTGTGTGATCTTGGAAAAATAACTTCCCTTCTTAGCTTCATTTCGCAGTCCACACCATGATGGCCTTAAAATGCAATGAAAGTCAGATATCATCATCCTCTGGCTTAAAACACTTCAATGGCTACCCATTATATTTATTTTTTAATATGTATTTTTATTTTTTAAAAGATACTTAGATTACATAAATGTTACACAAAAAATATAGGGATTCCCATATGCCCCGCTCCCCACTCCTCCCACACCCACCAACATAAACAACATCCTTCATTAGTGTGGCACATTCATTGCAATTGATAAATGCATCCTGGGGCATTGCCAGTGTGCATGGACCATAGTTCACATTGCAGTTTATACTCTCTCCCACACAATTCTGCAGGTTATGGGAAGATATATAATGGCTTATATCTGTTGTTGGATTGTCATTCAGGACAATTCCGAAGTCCCAAAAAAGCCCTGTTTTATACCTCTTTTTCCCTTTCCTTGCCGCCAGGTCCTCCAGTGGCCACTGCTTCCACATCAATGTAATTTCTTCCACTGCTAGAAGCACAATAAGTCTATAGTAGAATACCAGTAAGTCTACTCTAGTCCATAGTATATTCACCAATCCTGAGGATTCTGTGATGGTGATGTCCACTCTACCTCTAACTGAGAGGGGGCTTCAATCCCATACAACAGATGGGTGGGACTCTCTTGCTTACAGTTTCAGGCTCTCTCATTTTCTTGGTATGGGGGTTGTCCATCTTCACCTCCTTGTTAGTTGTCCTGGGTGAGTCCAATGAACTAGAGAGTAGCTGTTGCAATTCCACTGAGGCTCAGGGACCAGCTGGCACATGGACATCCCAAAGATTGAAGTCTCTTGGACATATACCTACCAACTCGAGCACCAGTATAGTTTCAAATAGAAGGGATAGATGAGCCATGTGTAGGGAAGCCGTAACTGAGTCCAACTCTGTCACTTTTAGAAGCACGAACTCCAAAGTAGGTCCCACTGGTAATGCACCAAACTCCTGAGCTATATTCCCTGACCATAGGACCTGGGTGTCTTCCGAGCCCTCAGGAACCACACTATTTGGGGTAGTACCCACTTTGGCAGTCTGTGAGATCCTGCTGAGATGTGCATAAGCGTTACCTCTGGGATGACCTCCTGACTCACTTTGAAGTCTCTTAGCCATATAAACTCATTTGTCTTTACCTCTTCCCCCTTTTATTTGAGGTCTTTTTCTAGTTGCATTGCTAGTTGGTGCTTGGTAGTAATCTCTCTATGTGAGGGAGACTCATCCCTGGGAATCATGTCCCATGCTCGGGGAAAGGTAATGCATTTATGTCCTGAATTTGGCTTAGAGAGAGGCCACATTTGAGCAGCAAGAAGGCTTTCAGGAGGCAACTTTTAGGTACCCAACAACACTAGGCTAAGTTTCAATTTCAAGAGCAAAGGCTCACAAGCATAGTTGTCAATATCAAGGGCCCATCAATGGACCATCCTCCTTTGCCAGTCATTGGCCCATTAAATTTATATTCAGATTAAGTGCCTCATTTTCATTTATGTGGTGAGCAACCTGTAAATGGCTTCCAGGAATCTTTGCTTCTTGGTTACACATCCTTTTCTGGAATTAGTGACTCTCTTCTAATCGATAGAATATAGACAGAGAGATGATATGTCACTTCCAAAATTTGTTAAGAAGCCATCTGTGACTTCTCTCCTGCTAGTTCTCTCTTTTGTACTCTATGTATATCCATCAGTATTTCTATCTCTATATTGTTAACTTTCTCTCTCTCCCTTTCTCCTATCCTTCCCTCTGGGAAACAAGATGCAATGTTATGGGCTGCCCTCTTCAGAGGACCACATGGGAAAAAACAGAGGGAGGGCCTGAAAAGCATAAAGGGACAGAGGCCCACAGTCCAAACTTAATCCTGTCAATAACACATGAGTGACCTTGAGACAGATCCTTACCCAGGTGAGCCTCAGATGAGACCACAGCCTCAGACTGTGGAGGCAGTGACAGATGGTTCTAGGTGTCTCCAGGTTAGGAGAGCTGGGTGACATTGGCCCTAGATTTGGTAGCATGTAGATTGTTGGGGATTGCCAAGAACAAAACTGGGGGTACAAGTCATGGGGTCACAGATAGAGGTTATAGACACTCAGCTGTGAACTGGAAGGCAGAAGGATAGAACAGTCAGCTGGGAAGGGACAGTTGTCAGTTAAACTGTTGCAGGCTGATGGGACTTTGTGCGCTCTAAAAATCTAGAGTGGGAAGCAGATATGGCTCAAACGATTGATCTCGCGCCAACCACATGGGAGGTCCTGGGTTTAGTTCCTGGTGCCTCCTAAAGAAGACAGCTGGCTGACACAATGGGCTGGCATGGTGAGCTGATGCAGCAAGATGATACAACAGGAGACACAAAGAGGAAAACATAATGAGAGACACACAAAGCAGGTAGCGGAAGTGGGTCAAGTGATTGAGTATCTACCTCCTACGTGGGAGGTCCCAGGTTCGGTTCCTGGTGCCTCCTGGGAAAAAGACCAGCAAACAACAAACAGACACAGCAAGTACAAACAATGAGGGTATGGGGAGAAATAAATAAATAAATCCTTTTTAAAATTCTGAAGAAGAAGCAGGGTCAGGTATAATCACATAAACCTGTAAATGCAGAGAAGTGAGGAAGAAGAAGATATTAGAGAGATTGGAAGAATAAGGACTCCAGCCGTGATTGCTTCCTTGATGATGGAGGGAGATGTGGAAGGCATAAGGATGAAGCAAAATTTGCCAATCTCCTGAATGACCTTAGAAGTGGACTTTCCCTAGAAACTCCAGGAAAAAAACAGCCCTGGCGACTCCTTGATTTCTGCCTAGTAAGACCCTGAGTAAAGGACCCATCTGAGCTCACACAAACCTGTGACTCACAGAAAATTCTGGGTAATAAATGGGTGTTATGTAATGCCATTACATTTGTTGTAATTTTCTATGTGGCAAAAACAAAACAAAACAAATATAAGCTATTTGATATACTTTAAGTGAGTGAAACTAAAAGAATAAAGAGGAAATATCTTCATATGTGTGATCTTACTCCCTATTCATTTTTTAAATTAGAGAAATGTTTGGTTTCCAGAACAATCTAGCATAAAATACAGGATTCCCATATTATGACACCTTGAATTGGTTTCTAATATGTGTTACAGTTGATGATGGCACATTTCTATAAGTGCACTATTGACTATAGTCAATCATTTAACTTAGGGTTCATGTTTGTGTACTGCAATTCCATGGATTTTTTGAAGGATTTTTTATTCTGTTACCATCTATACCACCTAACATTTCCATTTTTAACCACATTCAGATACATATTTCAGTGCTGTTAATTATGTTCACAATATTGTGCTCCCATCAGCACCATCTATTAACAAAACTTTACAATCAACCCAAACAGATACTCTGTACAATTTAAGCCTGAACTTCTTATTCCCTATCCCTACCCTGTCCGCTGGTAAACTATGTTCTAGATTCTGACTATGAGTTTGCTTATTCTATTTATTTCATATCAGTGAGATCATACAATATATGTACTTTTGTGCTGTCTTATTTCATTCAACATGATGATTTCAATGTTCATCCATGTTGTCTCATGTGTCAGAACTTCATTCCTTTTTTTTTTTTAACTTTAATTGATATTCAAAAATAAAATACACAAATGTCAGCTAAACAATTATGGAATCATTTCTTTACTAAATTATAGTCAGGCATATTTATATTATTTAATCCTAAAAGCAAACTCAGTAGTTTCTCCAGTGTTCCAAAAATGAATAAATGAGCACAGATTAGTTAACAGACATGAACAAGGTCTTACTTTTAATGAAGAAAATTTTTAAAAATTGTTTGATCATAGTCATATCTCATAAAACTAAATCCCATATACATTTTTTTTTATTGTGGGTAAAAATCAAAATTTTCACAATACATACCAACATTTTCAAAATGATATATAAATATATATGCATATATGTGCATTTGCTTACAAAAATGTTATTTATGTATATATATAAATATATTTTAAGAGGTGCTTAGATACCCAAAATATTACACAGAACCCACTGGGATTCCCATGTTCCCCACCTCCCACACCTCCCACCACATACCACACAAACATCTCCCACAAGTGTGGCCCATATACATTTTTACACTTATTATTGACATAGTATCTTCTTTGCCTTTACTAAAAAAAATTGTAATATTACTGATACATATAGTCTGTAAGTTGCATTAGTTGTTTTTTCCCATATATCACCATATTGATAACACCTTCTAATTGAGGAATTTTCTTGTATTTTTTTTTTAACCAAAATCCTTATCTACCACTGAAATTACCCTGTTATACAGCCCCTAGATTATCCTCTTTCTTTCAATTAACATTAACTTCCCTGGACTACCCCCTTTCAGTCAAAATTACATGTATAAATCATCAGGGTTTATTATACTCTTTATAAAGAGTTAATATCAACTCTATTGATTCCCGTATATTTACAATTAACCTTATTAAACATTCCACATACAATCACCATCACGTCCCTCTTCTCAACCAACATTCTGCTTCATACTAAAGCTGGCTAGATAGGGAATCAATAGATGGATCTCAAACCTGGCAACAAGTCCATGTGGACCTCAATACCCCCCAGATGGCTGCTGGAAGACCTTCACAAGATTCTCCTATTCAGAATGAGAATTCCTTGGAAGTCAGGAAAAGGCCCAGATATTCTCCAGAGCCCTTATCATTGCACCTTCCTGGAGGATTGATGGGTGGGGTAATCAATCAAAACAGCAAACTTCTGGGACTCCTCTGATGCCATTAGCAAAGGGGCAGAATAAGTAATGGTTTAAAAAGCAAGTGGGACACTAAATCAGTCTTCTTGCCTTGGCCCAGCCCCTGTGCCTCTTCCTTCTATGTTCCTGCCTTCTGTCCCCTGCTCTCACCATTTTCCCTGCTATGATGGCCATGCAAGTAAAACCTGGGCATTTATAATCTATAATGGGCAATTTTAGTCTGTAAATTCCTTTTTATTCCCTCTTCACATTTCCAGTCTAGCTGGTCAGTTTCTCTACAACCATTCCATTTAATAATCCGTAACAGATATACAAAAAAGATATATTCCCTATACATCAGCTTGACTAAGATCACTAGAAAAAGCTACTTTATAAAAGTCCAAAAGATATTTTTTCTGCTAAGATGTGCCCATGATTAACATCATCACAGCCCAAAGGCATTTGCTGAGTGGATTTTTTGCATTAGCATATGTCAAATGATCTAGATATAGTCCCCAATCTCAATGACCAAAGATTTTAACAAGCTACTGCAGGCTTGACCCAGAGAATTAGGCTATGAGTGGTTGTCTAAGGCTTCCCTCTGTTTACTTAACAATGAGCTTGTCTTATGATGATAATTTTTAAGATTCGGTTAGGTATCTAAGACCCCCTTCCATTCTAAAACTGGCCTAGGGTCTAGGCTGCTGGTTTGGGGAGAATGAGAGCAGCCCAGTGAATGGTGAGGAGGAGACCCCAAACAAGTCCATATTGGTCCAGAGCATAAGTGGCCTCCAGAGGGATGGGAGCAGTTCCCAGAATATGATGTGCTAGTCTCTACTCTTTTGTGACTGTTTGCATCTCTTCCCTGAATCCTGTCCTTGTCTCTGGCTTGGGCCTCTTGGCCCCACTGCCACCTGGTCATTTGGCCTCATGTCAGCAGCTTAACTTCCCATTTCCTTCTGAAGGCCCAGAAGAGCACCTTGCCTAATACATTAGCAGGAGTAGAAGACAGAGCTGTTCTACTCAGGAAGGGGAGAACAGAGCAGCTGTCTCCTCCTAAGCTGCTCAGCAGTGAGGATGTCCTTAAACCAGATGGGGAGGGCACAAGTAGGGTCAGAAGGGACATGGTCTGAGGATGGAAGGGAGGTTAAAAGGAGGAGATGTGTGTTTGTATATGTGTATATGCGGGCACATCTGTGTGTGTGCATGTTTGTGCATGCTTGTGTTAATGTGTGTGCTTACATGTGTCTGTGTATCTGTCCAGAGAGATTATTTTTTTCCCCTTTGGCAGAGAAGTTGTGAGTTTCCAGAATAATCATGTATAAAATACAGGATTCCCAAATACCACCCCACTACCAACACCTTGATTTGGTATAGGATATTTGTTACAACTGATTATAGTACATTTTTATACTACTATTATTAATTAAAGTTCATGGCTTAACCTAGGGTTCACTGTTAGTGTAGTATAAGTCTATGGATTTTTAATAAAATTTATTCTGTTAAATATACAAACTAACCTTTCCCCTTTTGTCCCATTTAATCATATTCAGATATATATTTCAGTGCTCATTTATCTTCTTTTAAATTGTATTAAATTAATCTAGATGAGAAGTTATTCAGGCTAGAGAGTAGGGGTGCTATATCCAAACACTGATAATGTGAAAAAATATTTATAAAAGTAGCTTTTTAATTATAAAAATAATGAGCACTCATTGTATGTTGAGGAAAACATAGTAGGGCACACATATTGAAGAGTTCCCTTAACACCATGTGGTGGAGAGATTCTTGTTATTCATTATTCTGTGACTGCAAACAGTTTCATCTTGGAGACAGAGTACTTTATAAAATGTATACTTAAAAATATATCATAACCTTTATAGTGTGCTGTTGGGAGCCGTCACTGGAGTCTGCCAAGAGAGATGCCAACAACCTAAGCGATAGCAACCAGTGGTTACACGGCGCAACCTGGCAGACGCCACAACATGGCGCAAACACAAAATCTGCTTTGTCACTTCCTTGTTCTTCTTCCTCCTTACTCCTTTGTTCTCCGGTTCCCGCCACTGCCCGGGTGAATACAACAGTACGCAGGCGCAGGGCGCGAAAGTAAGATCTGCCCCCTACTCCAGCGACAACACCCTCCAATCCCGGAGCGCCACCCGGCCCCGACTCACTTCCTCTCTCCAAACAGCATATAAGCCCTGCTCCCTTAATAAAGTTTGCAGCTTGATCAGAACACTGTCTTGCTGTCATTCTTCGCGTCTCTTGTCCCACCATTCTTTCTTGGCAGGTTTCGGGCCCCCGTTGCTGTCCCGCGGGTCGGGGCAGTGTGCCACTTTCTGTCTTTGTGAATTTGAAGGAAAAACAGCTGTGGTCACTTTTGTTTGGCATCCGTGCAGCACTCCTGGGCTCAGAAGTTATCAGGAAATATGTTTACTTAGCATCTGCTAGTCAGGGATGAGTCTAAACAACAGATCCTAGTGCCTAAGAGCTTGTGATCTATACCAAACACCATTAGGGAGCATTAGAAGGGAATTTAGATTCACAACTGCACACATGTGCAGAGATGGCCTAGAAAATACATGATCATTGTCTTATTTTTGTGAATTAGTTCAGAGGTAAGTGTGAAGAAGGGATAGAAGAAGTGTATTTTTTTTGCAAATTAGTGCAAATCAAATCCATTAAGGCAGGGGTCA
Organism: Tolypeutes matacus; assembly: GCA_026826555.1. NCBI lineage: Eukaryota > Metazoa > Chordata > Mammalia > Cingulata > Chlamyphoridae > Tolypeutes > Tolypeutes matacus. The sequence continues at coordinate 1,142,483 of JAKSZT010029587.1, read as the reverse complement.
ACAAACTCTGGACCAAACCCAGCCCCTGTGACTATAGTTAATAATGGTTACTTCATTTTTAAATTGTTGGAAAACTTTTTTAAAAAGAACAATATTTCATGGCATATGTAAAGTATATGAAATTCAAATGTCAGTATCCCTAAAGAAAGTTTTCATGCCTTTCCCCTTCTGCTGGCTGGTTGGAGATGAGCACCACTCTTTGGGGAGCATTTGTTGAAGATAGCACAGACCAAATGAGAAATACCTGGGTCCTTGTGTCACTTCTTCAGAAAGTCTATCTGATCAAGAAACAATATTATAATAGATTGTGCTGTGAGCAAAAAAGTAGCATTTTAACCTGCTATGACAGAAATATTCTGATTTGTGTATTATATCAACTAATGATACTTTGATCCACCAGCCATCCCCACTCCAGGTGACATGGTACTCTGCTTTTCTTTGGAGGAACAATTTCTTTTAACTCCAACAGGACTGGGTACTGTTGTCTTTCACTGTGCTATGCCCTTGTCTCTTCGAAGTTTGAGTAACAAGGTGAGCTCATGACACAAATTAGTTGAATTCACCATTAATTTGGTTGCCTGAAAAGTTCAGCGATGGGATCATGACTCAAAATATGCCACTTAGACTCAATGCATGGACCACATGAAAATAATTGTCTTCTTCCTTTGGACACTAAGGTGGCACCTTGCTGTCTGAAATGTAATATGCTGGCTGTAGAATTAAGATAATAAAGGGAGGAATGAAGAGCAGAGAACTGCAGAGAAGGGATGCCCTAATGTCCTAAGTTTCTGAATTTAGCTCTGTGGGAAGGTAGTGAGTGGGTTTAATGGGTAGGTGAGGCAAAAATTCATTATAGTTTAAAATTTTAATTTCCATTTATACATTTAATATGGATTTTTGTATCTTTCAATCAAAGAAGTGTTACTAATGCCCTGTCCCACTACGATGCTAGTTCTGGCCTAAAATATAATCCCATCACTGCACAGCTGCCATCATAATCCACATCCCTTTATTCTCTCATTTGCATTTCTCCAAAGCCCCCTAAATGGTCTTTCAGCTTCCATTCTTGCTTCCATATAACTCATTTTTCACATATCCATCAACATAATCCAAGAAGTGTACCTTGTAGTGCTTAAAACTCTCCAGTGTCTTTCCTTTAGTATTAGAATATAGTCAGAATTCTTTCACCAGAATCTGAGGGCTGGGCAGGACCTGGTACTTCCCTGCTCTTTCAGTCTCATCTCACATCCCTCCCCCTCACTCTTCACACTGCAGACATCCTGGCCTGTCTATTCTAGGAGCTTTTGTACTTTGGGCCTTTGTACCTGCCATTCCCTCCCCCTGGGAAGTTACTTCTTTGTTCATGGATGGCATTCCCTCCTCCTTTAGAGCTTGGCTAGCAGGCCTCACTTCCTCCAAGGGGTCTCCTCCCCTGACCATTCCTTTTAAACTTCTTTATTTCCTTCACAAGAGTGTCTGTAATTGTCTTGGCTACTTACTTATATTCGTGTTTATTATCTCCCTTTTCTCATTAGAATGTAAGCTTCAGGAAGGCAGGCACCTGGTTTGTGCCATCAAGAGCTGAATCTATGGACACTGTGTCTGTACACAGTTAGCGCCCCCAAAATAACCCTCCTCACCATATGGCAGGCCCTGATCTGTCCTCATTATGCTTTTTGAACACCACCAAACTAGAAAATTTCTTAGTTCTTATGGTTTCTAGATCTTAATGGTCTTCCTTTAATAAAGAAATGCAAGTCAAATATAATACTTGTGTATTAGTCAGCCAAAGGGTTGCTGATGCAAAATACCAGAAATCAGTTGGTTTTTATAAAGGGTACTTATTTGGGGCAGAAGCTTACAGTTAACAGGCCATAAAGCATAAGTTACTTCCCTCACCAGTCTATTGCCATGTGTTGGAGAAAGATGGCTGCCGACGTTCAGCCTTCCTCTTCCTCTCAAGGCTCCATGGTCAGGCTCTCTAGGCTTTGTTTTTCTCCCTGGGGCTCAATTCTCTCCAGGCTCAGCTGCTTTGTTCTCTCTACAAGGCCAGCTGTAGACTATCAGAGAAATAGCTTGTCTCTTTTCCTGGGGCCTACTCTCCTTCCTCAGGACCCAGCTCCTCTGTGTGCTGTATTAACTTCTTTGAGCCCCCACCCCTACCTCTCTTTTGCAATGCATCAGTATTCTGAGTTAGCAATGGATCCTTTATGGATCAAATAGTATTATAAACTGGTCAAGTCACGATGCAAGACACATTGCCAAGGATATAAGTTTGATATGTACATATCCTAAAGAAAACATTAGAAAATCTTTTGATATGATCAAACCACTGTTCTTGATTTAAGGAAAGTTTGCGTGTAGAATACTTTAACAAAGAAAATGTCCTGTTTCTTGATATTTTAAATTAAGCACAGGCTATACTTGTTTATCTAAATTTGTTTCCTGAGTATAAGATTTATTGCCTCTTTCCTTATTGCAGAGGTAGGAAATAGATCAAATAAATACTTAATATTTCTTTCAATTTGGAAATGGGATTTTATTTTCTATTTCACCCCTTTCTGGACAAAAGGAGTTGAAGGGTTTTTTATTATGACAGCTATCTTCAGATTTTTTAAAAGACAAAATATAACAAAAGTTTAGTTGAGAAAACAAATTCTATATGAGCAATATTTAAAATAGCACAATATAGATTTGCTTCAGCGGATGATATTGTCACCTTCTAAACATTAGTACTTTTTTTTCCATAGCAACTTTATACATACTAGGTTGAAAATGGAAACCATGCAAATATACATGAACAGATGACTGGATAAACTAATTGCTGTATATCCATACAATTGAATGCCTCTCAGCAATATAAAGAAATTAACCATTAACATACATGACGGCACAAGTGAATCTCAAAATAATCATGCCAAGTAAAAAAGAAGGCAGACAAGAAAATATTCATATTTTGTGATTCCATTTATATAAATTATGGAAAATACAAATGAATTTATACTGACAGAAAGCAGATCTGTGGTTGCCTAGAATAAATGGAGCACTGGGAGGGGCAGAATTGAATGATTATAAAGGAGCACAAGAAAACTTTGTTGAATGATGGATTTATTTACTGTCTTAATGTGGCAATAAATTCTTGGATATAGTGGTTTAAAAAATACGTCAACAAATTATTTTATACTCCTCCCTTCAAGAGGTGAAGCTGAGTTCCTCTCCTGTTAGTACAGGCTGCTATAGTGACTCACTTTTTTTTTTTTTTTTAATTTTTAATTTTAAAAAGATACTTAGAGGAACTTCTGGGAAGATGGCAGAGTAGTAAGACATGGGAATCTCATCTCTGGAAAAATAGCCAGAGCACAGGCTGAAACAACCCCAAAAAAGATCTGCTAGGGTTTAGGACAGCCAGTGAAGGCCGGACACCACCCAGAGGAGAGGGGGACAAAGGAGGGAAATTGCTATGACAGAACCATGAGTTGAAACCAGTGGCCGCTGCTGCTGGAACCTTCCCCCACACTAAAGACACTTTAGAATTCTTGGGCCTCTGGGCCTTCAACTACAGACAAAGGGGGCTCCAGGGATCTACCACCCCAGGGAAGGGGAGAAAGAGGGACACAGACTAAGGTAGACTCAGCTTCTGACCAACAAATTTGGTCTGCTGTGTCCCACAAGCCCTTCCAGGCCAGGTGAGACCACACAGTGGTTTGCCCTGGCAGCTGGCCAACGACTGGAGAAATTTGACCCTTGCAATCTCCCTCTCTTCCAGCTGGGACTAATTGTTGAGGATGCCCCAGGAAAGGGGAGAGAGAGGGACACAGCCTAAGGCTGACTCAGCTTTTGACTCACAAATTTGGCCTGCTGTGTCCCAAGAGCCCTTCTAGGCCAGATAGAGCTGTGCCATTGTCTGTCTTGGAGCCTTCAAGGGGTTAAAGATATACAACCCTCCCAATCTCCTCCTCTACTAACAGGGTCTGATTTTTGAGGACCCAGAGGGGAGTGGAAATATTACCTACTTGGGAAAAGGGAGGAGGCTGCCAGAGAAAGCTTTCTCTTTTTCTCAGAGAAAGTTTGAATTTCAAGGCTCCTAGCCTCCATACAGGAAGATGTATCACATTGATCTTGGTCTGTGTTGCAACAAATACACTCCCATCAGGCATTGAACTGAGAACTGCTAAGGAGCACCATCTCCTGGCAGACCAAGGAAGTACACACACTAATATTAAAAATAAGTAGGAAAGACTTTTTCTGGCCTCTATAGCCTCCCTGCCCAAGGCCCTAGGAAGTGACTCTACAACCAATTACTGGGTCCATTGCCCAGTTTTGAGCAACGAGCAAGACAATCCTAACAATCCAGGTTGAGCCAAAAATCAAAGAGCAGTGGTAACCTACAGCCTCCTGCCACTAAATCCATACAAAAGAGAAAGATATTGAGCATCTGGGTAAACTACATCCTCATCACATGCCTAGATATCAGCAAAAAATTATAAGTTATACTAAGAAAAAAGAAGACATGGCCCAAGAAAATGAATACATCAAAGCCCCAGAAGAGATGCAGGATTTGAGAGAACTAATCAGCCAGCAAGATGCACACAAATTTCCAAAATCAAATTAATGAGTTGAAAGACAATATAGTTAAAGAGATAAATGACATCAAGAAGACACTGAGTGAAAGCAAAGAAGAATTTGAAATCCTGAACAGAAAAGTAACAGCTCATGGGAATGAAAGACACAATAAGTGAGATCAAAAACACATTTTAGGAACTGATGGCTCTCTTCAGACCGCTGCCATGCTGGTGGGGGTGCTGAAGTCTATTCTTCAGACACCCTACTTTGGGAGAGTTTCCCAATAAATTTCCTGCCTGCAATCATAAAAAACAAACAAAAACAAAAACAAAAAAAAAAAAAAACATTTGAGGCATAAAACAGCAGACATGAAATGATAGAGGAAAGAATATGTGATACCAAAGACAGAACAGCTAAAATTGAAGAAAGAAAAGAACAGAGAGAGAAAAGAAAGGAAAAATTTAACAGAGGCTCAGAGAGTTGAATGACAACACAAAACGCAACAACATACATGTCCTGGGAGTTCTAGAAGGAGAAGAGAAGGGAAAGGGGGCAGAAAGAGTATTTGAGGAAATAATAGCTGAAAATTTTCCAACTCTCTTGAAATAAATGAACTTACATGTCCGAGAAGCACACTGTAACCCAATCAGAATACATCCAAATAGACCTACTCCAAGACACATACTACTCAGAATGTCAAATGTCAAAGATAAAGAGAAAATTCTCAGGGAAGCAAGGGAGAAGCAAACCATCACATAAAAGGGATGTCCAGTAAGACTTAGTGCAGATTTCTCTTTAGAAACCATGGAGGCAAAAAGAGAGTGGTATGATACAATCAGGAAACTGAAAGAGAAAAACTGCCAGCTGAGAATTCTTTATCCAGTAAAACTGTCCTTCAAATATGAAGGTGAGTATAAAATATTCACAAACACACAGAAACTAAGAGAATTTACAAAAAAGAATCTGCCTTTGCAGAAAATATTAAAGGAAGCCTTAGAACCTGAAAGAAAAGGACAAGAGAGAGAGACTTGGAGGAGAGTATAGAAGAAAAAAGTAGCAAAAAGGATAAGCAAACGAGTAAAAAGACAGACAAAAACAAGATGACATATGAAAACCAAAGAATAAAATGGAGGAAGTAAATAGTGCATTTCCAGTAATATCATTGAATGTGAGTTAATTAAACTCCCCAATCAAAAGATACAGACTGATAGAATGGATTTAAAAACATGAGCCATCTATATGCTGCTTACAAGAAACTCATCTTAGACCCAGGGATATAAATGGACTGAAAGCGAAAGGTTGGAAAAGATTATCCATGTCAATAGTAACTAGAAAAGAGCAGGGGTAGCTATACTAATATCATACAACACAGTCTTTAAATTCAAAAAAGTTATGAGAGACACAGGAGGCCATTATATATTAATAAAAGGGACAATCCACCAGGAAGATATAACAGTCATAAATATCTACACATCTAACTAGGGTGCCCCAAAATACATAAGACAAACTCTGGCAAAACTGAAGGGAGAAATAGACATTTCTACAATAATCATTCAAGACTTCAACACCCCACTCACATCATTAGAATGACTAGACAGATGATCAACAAGGAAACAGAGAACTTGAAGAATATGATAAACAAGTTAGACCTAACAGACATATACAAAACACTGCACCCAAACTCAGCAGGTTATACATTTTTCTAAAGTGCCCATGGCTCTTTCTCCAAGATAGACCACATGTTAGGTCACATTGGAGCTCTCAATAAATATAAAAAGTTTGAATTTATACAAAACACCTTCTCAGACCATAATGGAATGAAATTGGAAATCAATAATCGACAAGAAAAAAGCAAATACGCAAATGTGTGGAGGCTGAACAACACACTCCTAAATAATTAGTGGGTCAAAGAAGAAATTGCAAGTGAAATCAGTAAATATATTGAGACAAATGAAAATGAGAACACATGTATTAAAATTTATAGGATACAGTAAAGGCAGTCTTGAGAGGGAAATTTATAGCCCTAAATGCCTATATTAAAAAAGAAGAAAGAGCTAAACTCAAATATTTAACTGAACAACTAGAGAAACTAGAAAAAGAACAGCAAACCAATCCCAAAGCAAACAAAAAGCAATAAATAATAAAGATTAGAGCAGAAATAAAAGGAGAACAACAACAACAAAACAGTAGAGAAAATCAACAAAACCAAAAGCTGGTTCTTTGAAAAGATCAATAAAATTGACAAATCCGTAGCTAGACTAACAAAGAAAAAAAGAGAGAAGATGCAAATAAATACAATCAGAAATGAAGTGTGTGTGTGTGTGTGTGTGTGTGTGTGAGTTACAAATGACACCATAGAAATAAAAAGAATCTTCAGAGGATATTATGAGAAACTATATGCCAACAAACTAGACAACCTAGATGAAATGGACAAATTCCTAGAAATGCACAACCATCCTACACTAATGCTACAAGAAATACAAGAACTTAACGAATCAATCACTTTTTTGGAGATTGAATCCATTATCAAAAATCTCCAGGAAAGAAAAGTCCAGGACCAGATGGCTTCACGGGTGAATTCTACCAAGCATTTTGAAAAGAATTAACACCAGTCCTGTTTAAACTCTTCCAAAAAATTGAAGAGGAGGGAAAATTACCCAACTCATAAATGAAGTGAACATCACCCTAATACCAAAGTCAAATAAAGATACTACAAGAAAAGAAAATTACAGGCCAATATCTCTAATGAACATAGATGCAAAAATCTCAACAAAATACTTGCAAATTGAATCCAACAGCATATCAAAAGACGTATACATCATGACCAAGTGGGATTTATTCCTGGTATGCAAGCCTGGTTCAATATAAGAAAAATCAAAGTAATATAACATATTAACAAATTGAAGGAAAAAAAACACACGATCATCTCAATCGATGCAGAAAAGGCATTTGACAAAATCCAGTATCCTTATTTGACAAAAACACTTCAAAATATAGGAATAGAAGGAAAATTCCTCAATATGATAAAAGACATATATGAAAAATCCACAACCAACATCATACTCAATGGGGAAAGTTTGAAAGCTTTCCTTTGAAGATTGGGAACAAGACAAGGATGCTTACTGTCACCATTGTTATTCAATATTGTATTAGAAGTTCTAGCTAAGGCAATTAGGCAAGGAAAAAAAAAAAAAAAAAAAACAACTGAACGCATCCAAATAGGAAAAGAAGAAGTAAAACTCTCACTGTTTGCAGATGACATGATCCTGTACTTAGAAAATCCTGAAGTATCCACAACAAAGCTACTTGAGCTAATAAATGAGTTCAGCAAAGTAGCAGGATACAAGATCAACATGCAAAAATCAGTAAATGAGAAAGAGGACCTCTATCTCACCCCCTATACAAGAATCAACTCAAAACAGATGAAAGACCTAAATATAAAACCCAGAACCATAAAACTACTAGAAGAAAATGTAAAAAAACATCTTCAAGACCTTGTAGTAGGCAGTGGTTTCTTGGACCTCATACCCAAAGCACGTGCAACAAAAGAAAAAATAGATAAATAGGACCTCCTCAAAATTAAACACTTTTGCACCTCACAGGACTTTGTTAAAAGGGTGAAAAGGCAGCCAACTCAATGGGAAAAAATATTTGGAAATCACATAGCTGATAAGGATTTAATATCCAGGGTATATAAAGAGATGTTACAACTCAACAATAAAAAGACAAATGACCCAGTTAAAAAATGGACAAAAGACTTGAATAGACATTTGTCCAATGAAGAAATACAAATGGCAAAAAAGCACATGAAAAAATGCTCAACATCACTAATGATTAGGGAAATGCAAATCAAAACTACAATGAGATATAATTTCACACCTGTCAGAATGGCCACTATTAAAAAGACAGAGAAATACAAGTGTTGGAGGGGATGTGGAGAGATAGGAACACTTATTCACTGTTGGTGGGAATGCAGAATGGTACAGCCAATGTGAAGGACTGTTTGGCAGTTTCTAAAGAAGTTGAATATAGACTTGCCATGTGACCCAGCAATACCACTACTGGATATATACCCAGAAGAACTTAGAGCAGTGACACTAACACACATCTGTCCACCAATGTTCATAGCAACATTATTCATGATTGCCAAAAGTTGGAAACAACCCAGGTGTCCATCGACAGAATAATGGATAAACAAACTGTGGTCTATTCACATGATGGAATATTATGCAGCTTTAAGAAGAAATGAAGTCATAAAGCATAAGACAACATGGATGAACCTGGATGAGTGAAGGAAGCCAGGAACAAAAGGATAAATACTGTATGAATGTGTTACTATGAACCAAATATATTGTGTAACATATGGTTTGACTCAAAAAAAAAATTTATATGTATCCAGTACATTTAATTGAGAAATGTATGTACTTATTCATCTGTGTTTACTTTTTAGTTTTTAATTGTTTATATTTTCAATTATTAAGTGTACAAAATAAAGTTTTTTAAAAAGATACTTAGATTACATAAATGTTACATAAAAAATATAGGGATTTCCATATACCCCACTCCCCACACCTCCCACATTTTCCCCACATTAACAGCATCCTTCATGAGTGTGGTACATTCATTGAAAAATGATGAACGCATTTTAGGACATTGACACTGAGTGTGGATTATAGTTTACATTGTAGCTTACACTTTCTCCCAGACAATTCTGTAGCTTATGGGAAGATATATACTGACCTATATCTGTCATTGGAATGTCATTCAGGATGATTCCCAAGTCCTGAAAATGCCCCCATATTACACCTTTATTTCTCTCTCCTTGCCCTCAGAGCCTCCAGTGGCCACTGCCTCCACATCAATGTTGTAATTTCTTTCATTGCTAGAATCACAGTAAGTCTATAGTAGAATACCAGTAAGTCAACTCTAGTCCATAGTTCATTACCCAATCCTGAGGATTCTGGGATGGTGATGTCTACTCCACCTTTAATTGATAGGGGGCTTTGCTCCCATATAGCCAAAGAATGTGACTGTCTTGCTTGCAGTTGTAGGCTCCTTGTTTCTTTGGCATGGTCGTTGTCAATCATCACCTCCTTGTTAGTTGTCCTGGGTGAGTCTAATGAACTGGAGAGTAGGTGTTGCAACTTTGCTGAGGCTTAGGGCCCAGCTGGCACATGGACAGCCCAAAGATTTAAGTCTCTTGGACATACTCCTTCCAACTCCAGCACCAAGTATAGGTTCAAATAGAAGGGACAGATGAGCCATGTGTAGGGAAGCTACAACTGTGTCCAAATCTGTCACACTCAGGAGTACAAATTACAAAGTAGGGCCTACTGGCAAGGCACTAAACTCCAGAGCTATCTTCCCTGACCATAGGACCTGGGTGTCTCCAGAGCCCTCAGGAGCCCCACTATTTGGGGTAGTTCCTATTTTGGCAATGAGATCCTTTTGAGATGTGCATAAGCATTATCTCTGGTATTCTCTCCAGACTCACTTTGAAGTCTCTTAGACATATAAATTCATTTGTCTTTACCTTTCCCCCCTTTTATTTGAGGTCTTTTTACAGTTGCATTGCTAGTTGGTGCTTGGTAGTAATGCCTCAGTACCAGGGAGGTTCATCCCCGGGAGTCATGTCCCACACTGGGGGGAAGGTAATACGTTTATATGCTTAGTGACTTACTTCTAATGAATAGAATATGGAAGTGTGAGTCACTTCCAATGCTAAGCCATAAAAAGCATTACAGCTTCCTTATTGGTCTCTCTTCTGGGTTACTTACTGTGGGGGGATCTAGCTACCATGGAGTGAGGATGCTAAAGCAGCCCTATAAGGAGACCCACATAGTAAAGAACTGAGGCCTCTTCCCCAAAGGCAGTAAGGAACTGAAGCTTTTTGCCCACAGTGATGAAAATCAGTCATTTTGCAAGGAGATCCTCCAACCTCAGTCAAGCCTTCAGATTGGAAGCATGCCTAACTGAGGACTTGACTGCAACTTCATGAGAAGAGACCATGAGCCAGAATTCAGCCAGCTAAACCACTTCTGGATTCCTGGCCCACAGAAACTCTGTGAGATAATAAATATTTATTGTTTTATGCTGCTAACTTTTGGATAATTTTATATATCTTTTTATTTTATGGAAGTATATCATTCATACATGAACATACATATTGTAAGTTGTGAACTTACAATATGATCATGCATAACATCATACAGGGGTCCCATACATCACCCCACCACCAACCTTGCATTGTTGTGGAACATTTCTTACAAACTATGCAAGAGCATCATAAAAGTATTACTACTAACTATAGTCCATATCTTACATTTGGTATATTTTCCCCCAACCCACCATATTATCTTTTAAAATATATTTTTATTGAAGAGGTTGTGAACTTACAAAACAATCATGCACTTATATATGATTCCCATACAGTTCTCTTCACCAACACACCACACCATGGTAGAATATTTGTTACAGATCATGAGATAATATCATCAGACTATTACCGCCAACCATGGTCCATTGCATACATTTGGCACACTTTTTTTCATACCTCCCATTATCAACACAGTACATCTTTGGCATTGATGTAAGAATATTACAGTATTGCTGTTAACCACAGTCTATAGGTCATACCAATTGTATTTTTCCCATGCTTCTCCACATTCCCACCACCTTGCAATAGTGATGTACATCTGCTTAGCTCAAAGAAGGACACTCTTTCATCTGTACCATCAACCACAATTCTCATCCACCTTTGGATTCACTGTGTTATTCAGTCCCTAGATTATTCTCTACCTTTCTTTCAATTGACATTTATATCCCAAGACTCCCCCTTTCAGTCAAAATCCCATTTACAAACCAGCTGCTGCTCCCTATAATGTGTTACCATCAACTCCACCCATTTCCAGTCTTTTCAGTCAAATTATATACATTTCTACATACATTTAGCATCAGTAGTCCTTCTCAGCCCTCCTCTTATCTCCCAGCAACCTATACTCTAGGTTTTAACTCCATGTGTTTATTCTTCATTTTTAGTTCATATTAATGAGACCATGTGATATTTGTCCTTTTGTCTGGTTTACTTCACTCAGCATACTGTCTTCAAGATTAATCCATGTTGTCATATGTGTCCCAATTCAATTTCTTCTCTTATCAGAATAGTATTCCATCATATGTCTATACCACATTTCATTCATCCTTTCATTGGCCGATGGACACCTGGACTGTTTCCATCTTTTGGCAATTGTGAATAATGCCGCTCTGAACATCGTTGTGCAGATGTCTGTTAATGCCATAGTTTTCAGTTCTCAGAAGAATATATTCCTAGTAGAGGAATTGCTGGATCATATAGCAGCTCTATATTTAGGTTCCTGAGGAACTACCAAACTGTCTTCCACAGAGGATACACCATTTTACAGTCTCACCAATAGCGAAGGACTGTTCCTATTTCTCTACATCCTCTCCAGCTCTTACTGTTTTTTGTTTTTTGTTTTTAAGTAATGGCCATTCTGTGCGGTATGAGATGATATCTCATTGTCATTTTGATTTGCATTTCCCTAATTGCTAGTGATAGGGAACTTTTTTTCATGTGCTTTTTCGGCCATTTGTATTTCTTCTTTGGAAAAATGTGTATTTAAATCTTTGCCAATATTATAATTGAATTGCTTGTTCTTTTATTGTTGACTTGTATGATCTCTTTATATAGAATAGAAATCAAACCCTTATCAGCTATGTGGTTTCCAAATATTTTCTCCCATTGAATGGGCTGCATTTTCACCCTCTTGATAAAGTCCTTTGAATCTCAAAAGTGTTTAAGTTTGTGAAGACCCCATTTATCCATGTTTTCTTTCATGGCTCATGTTTTCTATTTAAGGTTTAAGAATGCACCACCTACTGCCAGGTCTTGAATAGTAAACATCAATACCCTTTATTTCATTTTTGGATGGCCTAGCTAGATACATTCTTCCTCAACATGACTTCATTTTTTATTCTCCAGAGTTTTCTTGACTTAAAACAATGGCTTAAAGAAGATCACATGTGTCAATACTTCAATTTTGTTGTAGGTGAATACTTGTAAAGAGCCTCCTTTCTTTATTTTTTTCTCCAAAGTTCAAAATTTAATCCAGACACATGAAATATGAACTGTTAAATGCTGGAAAGATGTGGGCAACTATATGACTGGTTTCCTATATTTCTCTCTAGTTTGGCTGTATTCTGTTGTCATGATGATTATAGGTGAAATAGAAATTTTTTAAAATTTCAATTATCAATTTCTAAATGGTTAAAATTCTGTGTTCCTCCCACCACAGGGAGAACCTCACCAGTAGCCAGGGCCTCTGGGTATGCAGGGTAAGATGTGCCCTCCCGAAGGGGTCAGGACAAGGGGGTGGGTGCAGGCTGACATCAGCCTCTGCCTGCCTTGGCATGGAGCTACTTCTGCTGGAGGAAGAGGATGTGTCTGCTTCGGTTTCCCACAGTGCTGCCCTGTGCATTAGTGCAGGTCCTGCTGGCAGCCTTTCTCTCCTTGAGTCCTGGTTTAGGCCCCGTTCTTGGTGTCCATTTCTTCTCTTTCTCAGGGAGGCCTTCTCCAAGGTTGCAGGGTTTTGTTGGTGAATTGAAAATTATTGTTTCTTTATTATGTCCTCCTAATTTATCTTTTCCTCTTAAAATTGCCATTCTAGAATATCTTTACAGTAGAGGTTCTTAAGGGATCCATGAGCTTGAATTTAAGTTAAAAAAATATTCTTGTGGGGATGCATTTGTGTGGGTTTGGTATATTTACTAAATAATACACAATATAGTGTGGACTTAGGAAGCGATCTGTGGTTTTCAACTGACTGGCAAAGGGGTCTGTGGAGCAAAGAAGGTTAAGAACCTCTGCTTTAAGGTCTCATCTGCAAAACCAAAGAGACATATGTCCCCTCCTGTGCATATGAGATCTAATTCATTGGCATGTGAGGAGGTTTAAGAACTTCTGTTTCTCCCAATCTCCATCACCCTTTAAAAGTCAATTTCCTTTTAAAAAGCAAAAAGCTCTTTTCTTTCTCTGCCCAGAGGAATCCTCAGGGTTGTGATTTGTCTTTTCTCTTACCCTAAACATATATGTTCTATGACCAGAAGGTGGCAGTGATTATACACTTTTATCCCTTAAACCTGCCCAACCTTAGAAATAGAGGAGTTATGTAAAGGACAGAGTTATTTTGTTTTGCTTTTGGAGTAAAGCAAAACAAAATTTCTCCCAGTGTGCAGAGTTCAAGTTTACATGGTTCAGTCTAAGAAGTATATTTCAGGTTTCTCAGAGGACAACAGACCCAAGTTATCACTGTGAGAAGGAAACCACTGTCCAGCATCAATGGGGAAAATCCAACACCACCAACTACTTGTACCCCAGAAGCCAGTCTATCCCTGTTTAATAACCAAATGACTAGCATGGCAAGGAAAGGGCCCCTATCTGACTTAATAGTGAACCAATTCCTTTTTTATCATCTTTGCTGCTAAGGGTCAGGACTGATGTTAGGTTTAAGATTCCAGGGACCTAGTCCCTTGCCTTGGCTAATAGTTATATCCTAACTGGGCTACCTATGCCCAGGTGTCCAATCCCACCAGCATGTCTTTTCTGGCTCTGAACTCCCATAGGATTTCTTGAGGTAGAGTCTAAAACCACACATTGTGTGATTCACAGGCTAGACTTAGACTGAGACCTGTGGGAAGCAACAGGGAGCTAACTATAAGCATGAATACAAATTGAACACAATAAGACTGAGGTAAAATGAACAGTAAATCCAGTTGTAGTCTGTACACGCCCTGTTGACTCCCTCTTTCCCAACAGCAGAAGATGGGGCTGCAGTGGTTAGAAGAGTGGCCTGGCAGGCCTCTTGAGAAAATTACCTCTGGACTATTTCAATCAAGGAGGCAAGTGTGGATTTTTTTAACAATCAATTTTATTGATACATATTAATAAAGTATACAATACATCCAAAGTGTACAATCAATGGTATTTGGTATAATCACATTACCCTCATTCTATTTTCTGGTAACCTATAATCTAATTATTAACTCCATGAGTTTACTCAATATATTATATTTAGTTCTTAATAGCATGATCATACATATTTGTCCCTTTGTTCCTGGCTTGCTTCACTCAACAAAATGCCCTCAGATTCATCCATGTTGTCATATGCTTCATGACTTCATTTATTCTTACTGCTACATAATATTTCATCATGCATATGATGAATTTGTTTATCCTAGAATCAGTTGATAGACACCTGGGTTGCTTCTAACTTTTAGCAATTGTGAATAGCACCACTATGAACATTGGTGTGCAGATGTCTATTCGAGTCACTGCTCTCAGTTCTTCTAGGTTTACACCTAGTAATGGTATTGCCGGGTCATATGGCATGTCCATGTTCATCTTTCTTAGGAACTGCCAAACTACTCCACAGTGGCTGTACATTCCCACCAAGCATGAGTAAGCATTCTTAATCTCTCCACATTCTCACCAACATTTACAGTTTTCTGACTTTTGAATAGCTGCTAGTCTAATAGGTGTGAAATGATATCTCACTATAGTTTTGATTTGCATTTCCCTTATCGCTTGTGTTGTTGAACATTTATTCATCTATTTCTTCACCATTTGTGTTTCTTCTTTGGACAATTGCCTTTTAAAGTTTTTGCCCAATTTTCAATCAGGTAGTTTGTCATTTTGTTGTTCAATTGTATGATCTCTTTATGTATTATCGATATTAAACCCTTATCAGATGTGTGATTGCTAAATATTTTCTCCAATTAAGTCAGCTAACTTTTCACTCTTTTGCCAAAGTCAAAGTCCTTTGGGGGAATCCCATTTATCTATTTTTTCTTTTGTTGTTCATGCTTTGGTTGTAAGTTTTGAGAAAATACTGCCTACCACAAGTACTTGAAGATATTTTCCTTCATTTTATTCCAGGATTTTTATAGGTGTCCCTTTTATATTTAGGTCCTTATTCCATTTGGAGTTAATTTTTGTATAAGGTATGAAATAGGGGACTTTTTTTTTCTTTTGGATATGGCTATCCAGTTCTCACATTCTCCCAGCACCATTTGTTGAATATAATTTTCTGGCCCAGCTGGGTGGGCTTAACACCCTTATAAAAAATCACTTGACTATAGATATGAGAGTCTATTTCTGAGTTCTTGATTCAATTCTATTTTTCAATGTATCTTTATGCCAGTACGAAGGTGTTTTACCACTGTAGCTAAGTAATATGCTTTAAAGTTAGGAAGTGAGAGTCTTCCTTTTTAAAGTTTCATCCCCCTGGGCTCTCCACACCCTCTCACTGCCACTGGCAGATATGGCAGCTTTTGGGTGCTGTTAGGGTGACTCCATTCTCCACTTGGTCCGGAAACCTCTCACAAGGGCCAAGCCCCCTGCAATCCCTTGTCCTGTTGCTTTTTTTGGCTTTTGAGGACCCTGTGTCCAGAGGCTGATATCTGAGGCCCGGAACTGAGACTAAGGACCCGCCATGTTTGGGCATGACCTGGCTTCCCTATCCTGAGTCTCCTGCTCCTTCCTTTTGCCCCCACCTGGGGTCCAGCCCCCATCCAGGTCACAGCATTTGGGGTCCCCTTGTCCAAGACTCTTCCCCTCCAGGGCTTAAGCGAGAGGCTCATGCCAGGTGCTGCTGAGATTCGAACTTGCATGACCCAGGGCCATGTTAGAATGCTGGGTCAGCCAGCCATGTGCTTTCAACCAGTGTCCTGTGGTTCAGGTCAGCCCAGGTCCCAGGTCAGTCCATGTACCAGACCCACCCCTGCTGCATACCTCTCTGTGTGGGGCACACTACCCAGGGGTGCCTAGAACCTTGGCAGGTAGGGGTTTTGTTGGCATCTGGGGTGAGGGTGGTCTAGGAGTGGACATGGGAGGGGCAAGGAAGCCTGGGGAACTGCAGCACTTGGCAGACCCATCGTGGTCCAGGACAGGGGTATCAAGTGCTTGGGTGTCAGCTCCAACTCCCCTGGCTCCATCCTGAAAATAGAGCAGTGACATCCACTGTTCATTTGGGAATTTGATACAGATCATGCAGGGATGTCCTTGGAGAAGCACTGGAAGTAAGTGTTCAAGGTTGGAGGAAGAGAAGTGGCTGAACTCTGGGGCCCTGGCCACGACTCCAGGTACTATGGTGACGGGATGACCATGAGCAAGAGAGGCCCAAAGAAAAGAGAAAGATGAAAAATTCAGAGAAGACAAAATATCTTGATGAGGGTGAAAGGAGGGAGCAAAAGGTGAAGGAGAGCAGCAGCCAAGTGTGTTAGCCCTGACACCGCTGGGGAGGACCCCAAATATGGGTCTGCTTGTTCCCTAGGAAAACAGGTGTGTTGTAGCAAAAAGTAAACCAGGAATGTTAATTGCTTCAGGTCTGGGTTTATTAGTTTTCTTTTCTAGCCAACCCCTTAGGTGGGGACTTTGAGGCTGGGAAATCTGGAGTGAGAAGAGTTTCTGGAAGAGGATTTTCATCTCATATCTTCATTTTACCCCTAGAAACTGAGACAGGTGTGTTTAAATTCCTAGCTGTTGCCAGTCTGGGATGAAAACCCAGCTGCTCCGCTGTTCTCATTACCTTCCTTGCCTTGGCCTCAGAGAAAGATAAGAAAAGGAGCCCTGACAAAAAGAGACCATGGGCTTTGATCCTGAGAAGAAGGCAGAGGACAGTCAGATGGAGCCAATCTCAACTAGGATTAAGGCATCAGAGCTGGTCATTTTTTTTTTTTTTTTTTTTAGTTATAAAAATAATCCACTTTATTCAAAAGGTATAATGACTTTGCTTCTTTGTTGAATGACTAGGATTTTTAGAAAGAGTATTCCTACATTTCTCTTTCCTAGATGTATTTTTGGGGGAGGGTAGCTTTTAAATAATATTATTTCAAAATTACAGTTGTAGGAATACTTTAAGAAACTCTTGTTTACCCATATACCTTTTATCCACATTCAGTACTTATTTGCATTATGGACCACTTGCTTTATCATACTTTCTTTGTCTCTCTACATTTTTTTGTTGTTGTTGTTCAGAATGTTTTGAGAATAAGTTGGAGATACTATGCCCCTTTAACTTTTTTTTTTTTTTTTTTTTTTTTTTACATGAGGTTTGACACAGTGCACTTTAGCTTGTAGGGAGAAGTACAGAAAGGAAGACAATGGGCATTTTATTTTCTCTCTCAGTGCCTCACCAAGTGTCACCCTGCATCACAGGTTCCTGCCATTATCCTTTCTGTTTTTCTTTTTATCAAACTACAAGCTGAGAATGATCTATGTATTTTTAAACCCTTGTTAAAAAAAAAAAATAAAGAAAGAATATGCTGCAGAGACTAACTATATATAGCCATCAACGTTTAGACTATGTTCTACTTGGCCTTTACAGAAAAAAAATTGCCAACCCCTAGAAATTTGGGTTTATCTGCTTTTACCACCTCAAATAGATCAGCTTTAGAAGAGTGTCCCCAGCTTAATCATACTCTTGAGAGGTGGATCTGTAAACCAGAGTGTAGATAATTCCCTTTGGGAAGAAGGGTGTCCTCACTTATGCTTAGGTCATTACTACCTGTGTCAAGTGCACTTAAAGGTCCAAAAAACTCTAAACTTACTATGAGCATACATTGGGAATGAAGGAAGTTGGATATTCTTCCATGAAGTTTCTGTCATGATCACTAGGAGAGATCACCATCTGCAAGGGATGGTGTTTGGTTAGAATTCCCAACCAACAAATTTTTGTCTTTACATGTCTCTCTCTCACACACACACACACACACATACACACAATTGATAGCAATTACAGCATTAGTGTGGATATTTTTACTTTCATGAGGGGTGCCTCATCCTAGTGACCCAAATGTCCTGTGTTTAGGGTACATCTCACAGATTGCAGAGAAGCTGAGGCAGTAGGGCCCATATGTATGACACCTGAAACAGGTTGGGAGGTCTGGGATTGGTTCAGACCACCAAAACTTTGGGTTTGAGCACCTCCAATCAACAAGGGGTGGGAGAGGTGATATTGTACTGCAGTAATTTGTGATGGGAGTCCTGTTCTCTGGTAATGATTCCCTCCCTCTTTTCTGAGTCATTGCTGTGGTGAATAAGTAGGACTTATATGGTTAGGGCCATAGCTCTAAGCTATGGCCACAAAAGCCTTTTGGAAGAAGCCCGCCCTCAGATGTCAAAGGCCCAGGAGGTGGGAGTAGAGAGTCTGCCCACTGATGAGGTGCTAGGGGCACCACTAGGGGAATTAAAAGGAGACTCTGGAGCCCACCTCTCCTCCTAGACCCCTATGATCAGTGAGCCAAAGGCCCATCACAGTTCCCATCTCAGAGGGCATCGCCTCCCAGACAATGATACCTTTAGAGGGCCTGCCTCCAAACCCACTACCTCCCAGTCTCCATCTCAGCCCCTGGCTGGGGTTTCTTGGGATAGCAGACAGGATCCAGGATCGGAGCCTGGATTTGGTTCCATCTGCTGCATGGAGATGAGGCCCCCAAAATTGTGTGTTGGGTAAAGGCTCAGGGCCAACCAGGTGGGAACTTGGTGGCTGTGGTTCCTACAGCCCCAGCCCTCCAGGGAGATGTTTGCTCTCTGCATTGGGTGATCCACAGTTAGGGTCCCAGGGCAGAGGAGGGAGCCTGGCATGGGACAAGTGCTGTGCTCTTCCTAGGACGGCCAGTAGAGGCAGTGCTGCTGCCACACCAGCAGAGAAAGATGAGTGGGATGGGTGGACCAGATGCAAGAGGAGATGAGAGACAGCTGGGTCAGGGCTCCCTAGATGCTCAGACCAGGCTCCCTAGAGGAGAGACGTTCTAGTGTGTTCGGCGGAAAAGAAGGCCTCAGGCTTCTTCCCTGGCTTGCTCATTCAAGTGTGCTAGGCAGGTGGGGCCCTGACAAAGCTTGGCGGTGGAGGATTTCTGAGGAAGGGCCTGCAGAGCTGGGTGGCTGCCTGCTGGGTGGGTTAGCAGGGGGCACTGGTGGTTTTACTTGGGAGGCTGGGGAAATCTGGGTCCCTGTAGGGGTTATTGTGGGCAGGGGATGGGGTTGTATGTAGTGTTTTGATGGGGGGAGGGGCCTTCCAGGGATGGAGCAGGGTTGAGCAAGGTGAGGCAGTACCAAAAGCCCGAAGGCCCACTCCCTCAGGGATGCCCAGCCTGGTGGGGTGTTGGAAGCCAAGGGGAAGCACACCTTCTTGGAACCCCTATAGCTTGTGCCTGGGACCCCAGGGGATGGGGGGGGCAGCAGCAGGACCCAGGATTCTGGTCTACCTGACAGGGAGCTGGGCACTGCCAGGGCTGCTCACCTTGTGCCCTGTGGCCTCTACCCTCACCCTCGAGTGTCACCATGAGCCACACTGGTAGTCTACCATGGCACCTGGGGCACCTGGCAGAAATTCTTGCTGTTTAAGAAAAAAAAATTAAGTTATTATAAACAGTGGTATTCTTTTTTTATACCCATATTCTTTTAGCACACTCTTGTCATCTGGTGAATTATGAATCATGGTGGAAAATGACTACCATGGACGTTTTTAGGGTCTGTCCCTGTATGAAACCATGCTGACTCAGATGTCCTACTTGGGACCCTTATCCTGTCATTTTTCCTGGGTCCCACTGTTGGCAGTGAGCCACAGTATACCCAGACCTGACAGCACAGGACAGGCTCAGCATACATCCTTGTTGCATTCTGATGGGGTGGACTCACCCCTGCAGGGAGCCAGTGCCCAGGCTCTGCCTGGCAGTCTGACATGGCTTCCCCTGGTTCTCCCATGCCCCTCTCCCACCCTCTGGCAGGCTGCCATTTGCTGTCTCTGCAGTCAGCAAAGCTCTCCTTTCATGTGGCTATACCCTTTATTTTCTCTTCCAGTTCCCCCTGATTTCTCAATTTCTTTGCATTGCGCTCAGTTTCACTCTCTTGCTCTCTCTAGCTCTCTCACCTTTCTCTCTGGAAATGCTTATATTGTGGTAAAATAAAAACAATGTAAAAATCATTTTAACCATTTTTAAGTTAAGTACATTGACAATTCTGTGTAACTTTTACCGCTATCTCTGGAATCTCATCATCCCAAACAAACTCCTACACATTAAGCAATAACCCTCCGTTTTCCCCATTCTCCTTCCCCTGGTCACCACTATTCTTCTTTCAGTCTCTATGAATTTGCTTATTCTTAGTATTTCATATAAGAAAAATCATGCAATAGTTGTCTTTTTTTGTATCTGCCTTATTTCACTCTGCATGATGTCTTCAAAGTTCATTCATGTTGTAGCATAATTTTTTAAAGCAGTTTTATTCACATACCATACAATCTATCCAAAGTCTAGAATCATGGACCTCAGTATGATCAGAAAGTTGTACATTTATCGCCATAATGAATTTTAGTACAATTTCATTGCTCCAAAAAGAAAAAAAACCCACATTCCCTTATTATTGACACTTAGAACTAGTGTGGTATTTTTGCTACAATTGATGAAAGAATATTAAAATATTGCTGTTAACTATACTCCACATGTATTGGGTATATTTTCATATATCACCCTATTCTTAAAACCTTGTACTAATAATGTACATTTGTTATAGTTCATGTAAGAACATTCTTATATTTGTACTCTTAACCATATTCATCATTCACACCAGGGTTCAATATTTTATACAGCCCCATGTTTCAGCTTCTAACTTTCCTTCTAGTGACACTGATGACCCTAAACTTCTCCTTTAAACCACATTTACATGCAGAATTCAATGCTGTTAATTACACTCTTTATAATGTTCTACCATTACCTCTGTCCATTTCCAAACATTTACAATCAACCTTATTAAAAATTCTGCACAACTTAAGCATCAGCTTCCTATTTTCTACCCACATTCTGTCTCCTGGTAACTTATATTTGATTCTAACTCCATGAGTTTGCTCATTATAAATAGTTCATGTTATTGAGATAATACAGTGTTTGTCCTTTTGTGTCTTTCACTCAACCTATCATCCTCAAGCTTATTATTTTCACATGCATCAGGGACTTCACTCCTTCTTATAGCTGAATAATATACCATTTGTAAATACCACATTTTGTTTATCCATTCATGGGTTGATGGACACTTGAGTTGTTTCTGTCTTTTGGCATTTGTGAATAATGCCGCTATGAACATCAGTATTCACTTCCGATGAATATATACATAGTATATATTCATTTCCTCTGAATAGATACATAGTAGCAGGAGTGCTGGATCATATGGCATTACCAACAAACTGTCTTCCACAAAGGCTGTACATTTTACATTTCCACCAACAGTGAATAAGTATTCTTATTTCTGACATCCTCTTCAACACTTATAGTTTTCTGTTTTTTAAATAGTGGCTATTGTAGTAGCTGTGAAATGATATCTCATGGTATCCTAAGAAACATAATGAGCTCGAAAGTAAATGGCTGAGTGGAAAAATCAATGTGCATATTAGACCTTAGACCTACCCTGTCCTATTCAGTAACCACCAGGCGCATGTCTGGACTGAGAAGGGCAGTAAGTGCTAGAAGGAGATTACAAATACATGGTATGAAAATAGAAAGAAAAATATGCCATTAATATATTTTATTTTTATGACATGTTAAATGAAAATATTTTTGATATATTAAATTCAATGAAATAGATTATCACAATGAAGTTGACCTATCACCTTTTACTTTTTTTTTTTTTTAATTGTGGGTAAAAATCAAAATTTTCACAATACAAACCAATATTTTTTTTGTGGTTGCTCTTAGAAAATATAAAATACATTTGTGACTTTTGCTGTATTTCTATATGGCAACACTGGATTTGAGTAGGCTACCACACATATACACACACAGCATATTCATATGATGCATAGAACATTTTTGCAAGGATACACAAGAAACATTTAACAATCACTGTCTCTGGTAGATGGAGTATCTGAGTAGGAGGAAAAATTATTTTATGGTATTTCTTCGCAAACCTTGAATAAAGTAAAAGATGCTGTAATAAGTTTGAATAATGCTGAGAAATTAATAGTGCTAGGGCTGTTTGTAAAGTTTGTAAAGTGTTTTCTCATTCACTATATACTCTACATAAAGAGTGACCAAACTAAGTTCAGGTGAACTGGGTGTGAGCAGAAGGAAAATGTGGGGCTTTGGGCAGGCTGCTTAGCGGATCTGACTCAGCTATAAGGGCTCCTTTGCCCTCCCTCCTTTTTTCTTTACTGACATCTTAAAGCAGACATGATAGCTGTTCCAGGCTGGAGCTCCAGAAGCCATCTTGGACCAAGAAAATTTTAAGGATGGAAACCATATATCAATATGCTGGTGCAGAAATAAAAATGATCACTGAAATGCCATCTTAGGCAGTTCAGGGTCAATAAGCACTGCCAACCTCTAGAGTCCTTCTACATGGTGAGGGGAAGAAAAGAAATATCTATCTTTTCAGTGCCACTATTTTAGGTTTTCTGCCAAATATAAAATCTATTCCTAACTGAAGCACTAGATTTGATGCTAAATGACTGGGTGACTTTGGAGAATCTATGCCCCATTTCTAGGATGTGTCCCAATCTGCATACTGGCAGTGGCAGTGGTAAGGATGTCTCATGGGATCCTCAAATAGAGCTTGGTTTCAGGGGCTTGAAAAAAAAGAGGGAACGACTGTTGGGAATGGATGGGGCAGAATCCAAGCTCGGGAACCTCAAGGCCTGCCTGATAAGATGACATCAGAAGATTGTAAAACCCAATATATAAAAATGTTTTGAGGTCTCAGAAGCTTTAGTAATTTGGGAAGTACTGCTTTAATGATTATAGCACAAAATTACACAAAAAATTCCTTCAGCGCCCCCTTGCAATGGGGTCTCTGAATCTTAATCTTCATTTTGTTCCTATATGTTCAGTCATTGCCCTCCACTCTTTTGTGGTCCAACATCTTCACATAAATCCTGGTACAGAACATGACTGTTCATGCATCTTCCAGTCAGCAATGCTATTCTCAGCATATCTGCCCACCAACTCACAATTCACAGTGACTCACTTTTAACTTTGCCTCTTCTACAAATTCTGTTTGGATTTGTACACTCTCTGGAGAGGGTGGCTTTCTGTTTTCCCTCACCTCTATGTCAGCATTTTTTTGTGTGATATACCATCTCTACTCCCTCCCAGCTGTAAGCTGCAAGAAAGCAGGGAGGAGGCCCAACGTGCTCTCCCATGTTGCTGTATAAATGGAAGGCATTCTGTAAATGTCATTGAATCACTGTATCAATAAGAGGCAGCTGAAAGAAAAAGGGCTTAGCTATCACTCTCAGCATGCCCTGAGCTGTTGGACATGAAGGAGTTCACTCACTCAACTTAAGGCATAAGTTATTGACATTAGGGCTGGGAGCCCTACCTGTGCACTGACTATCCTCAACAACTTCTTTGACTGGTAATCAGCTCTGGGCCATCCAGCTACCATTTCTACCCTGGCAGGAGGCAGATGGCACCATAGCACCAGCACTGAGCAAAGGAAGACATTGAGATAGGCCTCCTCACCCATGGCTGATGATAGGGGTCTGGGCTTGGGTGGGGGTGGACATGGATCCACTAAGCTTGCTCCAGCTCTGGGCTGCTGAGGTTGTCATGAGGCAGCCTAGGTCATGTCCCTTTGGTAACCCTTGTCACCCCCAACATGCAGTGTTGTTCTATTCATAACAGGCTCCCCAGATTGCTCCGACCACCCCAATGCCAGCGTAACTTGGACCTTCTTCACCTGGGAACATGTCAAGACTTTGCCCACCTTAGAGCCCCCTCTTTTGCCTGCTTGCATTTCTCTTCCCCTAACCACCCAACATGTTGGATTTGTCTTCAAGACTGTGCCCAGAGAACAACTCCTTAGGGTCTTCTACAAACCTCAAATTTAGGAGTCAGCTTGAGGAAGACTACACACAACATCAAGTAATTTGAGTCACTTTGCTCAGATTCTAATTGTAATGGGAAGTCATTGGAAGGTTTTGTACCAGAGAGTGATCATATCTGACTTTCACTTAACTTCAGTCTCTTCATGGTACAGACAGAGAAATGAGACCAAGAAGGAAATTGGATTTCTCAAGATCACATACACAGAACCCAGCCCTGTTGTGTGTGGAATTCCATGTTACAAACCACCCTTTCTTATACTCCATCCACTTATGATATTCTTCTACCTATTGAGGCACCAGCCCATGACTTTTACAGTTATTATCTCACATACAATTGGTAACTCAGGAAAAAGAAGCTAGAATGATCACCACTGTGTGGTTGAGAAGGCTGGGGAGGTGCTGAGAGTAAAATGAAAAGACCAGAATCATAAATCTGATAAGAAGTAGTAGCCAGGTTTGAATTCCAGCTCTATCTCTTTGTGCCAGGAGCCCTGTGTACACCCAGCCCTTCTTAGGAAGCTGTGGGGAGGGATATGTTGGTGAAACTCTGTCCAGTTTACAGGATGACATGTTTGAGGAGGATGAGTAGCCAGCAGTCCTGAGAGGCCTTCATGGCATTCTTTTCTGTTGAGGGCTGTCAGGTAAATGTGGTGACCTCACTTCCTTGTAGGTGACATCACTTCCTTGGAGATAGTGCATGACAGAACTTCGAACCCTGGTAACCAAGCACCGAGAATACACAGAGAGCCCCCAACAGCTCACTTAGCCAGAGACACTCGAGAGACCAAAATGTTCTCCTTCTGTGTTCCCAGGTCCAGAAGTGGCTGGCCTCAGGAATACTGGGAATAAGACCTTTTTTCATCGATGTAGATGTTGGCTTAGTGCCCAACCACAAAGCCACTGGCCATTGACAAGAAGGTTCCCAAAGGTAACATAGAGTGGCTCAGGGTCATCCTATCTGGGTAGCCCCAAATCCCCCTTTCAGTGTGTGTGAGACATGAGGAACAGAACCATCTAGGGCAGGAGCAGGTTGACAAGGTTTGGAAATATGGTGGCCTTTCAGGTTCACATCTAAGGTCACATGTGGCTGTTGGGAAGGCAAGTGGTGGGGGAGAGGCAACAAACATTATAAATGTTAGACCTGGGGCCTCTTCCAAGTGGGCTGGTGGTGGGAAGTGGGAAGGATGAGAAGTGTGCCGGATCTGATTCACAGAGGTAGTATGGGTGCTCACCCTGCAGCGATCACAAAGCAACCTCCTGACAGCTCCTGCCTGGCTACCGGGCACTGTGTTTACAGAGATCCATGCAGAAGGTCATCAAAGAGCAGCTCAAGGGTCCCTGCCAGTACTGCATCCAGGTAAGCACATGTGGGGTGGCTTCTCCACACCAAATCCTTTGACATCGAGGAATGCCAGAGGGCACTTTCCTCTGAATCCCACCCATGGATATGCCATCTGTGTGGCCCATAGTCCCAATCCCAAAGACATCTGAGCCTCAATCCCTCACCCACCCCACCACTCTGGAAAGCCCTTTTTTTGACCATGTGGAAGGTCACTTTTCACACATTTGTAGGAGCATATGAAAAGAAATGCCAATATTGTTTTAACTGTTGCTGAAGCCAAAGTTACCTTTGCATTTTGTTTTTTAATGTCACTCCCTGAACCCAGGTCTCTCCTGGTGCAGTTGACTGTACTGTCCTTCACACCTTCTCTAAGCCATACAGATTTTCATAACTCAAGGGTGATTTTCAATCTTAAGGAAAGGAGGTCATTTTGTGATATAAAGGAGCTCACTTTATGATGTGTGTGCAAAATACATACTCAAATAACACATCCTTGTGAAATTTCCAGGCCAGGAATACAGGCCTAATTTAGCTGAATAATATTCCAGAAGTGAGGCTGAATATAGCAATGGTTCAGCCTCCTCCTGCTCTCAGATCTTGAAGGGATTCCTTTATGGGGACATTTCCTCAGTGCTGCAGGAACTTTTTGAATGTGTCTGAATGACCTGTTCCCCCTCCCTGCCTGCCAGGATAGACTTCCAGACATGTAATGGCTGGTCACACACAATCATAGGGAAATTTAATAGCTTGAGCCACAGAACTTCCAAAAGACTACAGGGTTCAGTTCCCTGCATCCTCCAGGCCCGGTTCTTAACTTTATCTTTCATTCTGGCCAATCTGGTATCAGGGGAAAATAGCAGTGCTTGGGGTGCTTTGTACCGCAATTGTCTAGTGAAAGGTGGAGCCCCACCATCCAGCCATCTGGGTTTGCTTCTCTGAGGCTTCTGTTCATATCTTTAGCCCTGCAGGGGTCTTTCTCCCACCTGGAAACTCATGGCATTTGCCCATTTCCTGGAGCAGGGATCACCATGGCTGCAAATTCTCAGAAGTCTCTTTAATTCAAAAGACAGAAAAATCAGAGTATTGTTTGGAAATCAAAGTTATTCTCATAGTCTCTCACCTCATCTCACACTGCATCCAAAGTGGGAAGGATGAGAAGTGAGCAGATGCTTTCCTTCCTTGTCTGGGGCAGACCAGGACTGCCATAGGGCTGAAGGAATATCACGTGGGCCCAGTGTGAAACACTCTGAGTTCTGAACTTCATGATGTTGAGCAGCCACTTGAGGATTCCTAAAGTAGGGAAGGGGATAATTTATGAGGAATCATGAGGACCATGGTCTTTCTAGGCAGTGAAACAGGGTGGTCCTACTGCTCATCTGCTAACAGGATGACAGGAAGTGTCTAGTATTGCAATTATTCCCTCATGACAATTCTATTTTTGAGGCCGGAAACTTGTTCTTGCCTCAGGCTCTCCTGCCCCACTTCTTGCCTCAAGGCACAGAGGTCTTGGGCAATGCAGGTATACACTGCCCCATGCTCCTAGGGTTCATGGGGCAAATGCTGACCATGTGCTTCTGCTCTTCCCTAACCAGTGTGGAAACAAGTTAGCACTGACGAGGGCCCAGAAGAACCAGGGGCACACGAAGGCGAGCACTTTGGAGGTGCTCATGGAGCCCCTGGTGCCTGCCAATCCTGGAGGGAGACCTGGTCTTCCTAAACATCTTCCTGACCAATTACTAGGCCTTCAACTCCATTAAACAGGTACTAGATCAGCTGTTTACAAGGTGAGCACCTGTCCCTCCTCCACAGTGAGGGCTCTGCCACCAACCAGCTGTGTGTCTGGGGAACATCATTGCAGTCTCTGGCCTCAGTTTGCTCATCTGAAAGGTGAGGTGCTAGCAAGAACAGGTCCACATCATGACTAAAATGGGCTGAGCCATTGAAGATGCTCCTCTGTGCCTCCTCTGCAGAAAGAGCCTTCCTTGGGTAAATGGCTTGTCCACATGTAGCAATTTCCTCTCCACCTGAAGAAGCTCTACTTCAAATTGAACTTTGGAATCCTGAATTCCCATTGATTGGAGGTTTAAGAGTCCCTCTATGTGGGCCCTGTTCTTGAAGTTAGCCTGAGCCAGAATCACTGACAGCTGGCAGAGGAGCAGGGGATTCCATGCCTTTTCAGAATGATTTATGAGGAATCATGCAGACCATGGTCTTTCCAGGCAGTTAAAGGGATGTTTAAGCTCAGGTGTCCTTCATTCCACAAATAACTAGGAAGTGTCATTTATGTGCAGGCACTTTATGGGGCCCTTAGCTGACTTGATTTAACAAATCTGGGAAAGTCCCTGTACGACTGGGCTTCCATCCTAATTGGGGATTCTGGCAGCAACACTAGACAATAACAACAGGTAGCACAACTGGATATTTATATGTGGTACCCACATATCTCCTCCAGATACCAAGATGACTGCCATTTTGATGATGGAACTGGAGAATGGCAGGTATGTCAGAAAATATGAGTGAGCTCTGATTGAGGAGAGAAGCTGTTCTTCTGCCCTGATAGAATGGTGAGTGCCTAGCTGGTGACAAGACAAATGGAGCAGAAACCTGGCTCCCTTGATTCCACTGGAGAACAGAGATCAGGGGTCAATTCTTGCATGTTAAGGAGTGGCTAAATTTGCCCAGACTGAAACTGAAACTAATCACCCCAAGGTAAGGGAAAAGCAACACCCACTGGGGAGAGTTGCCAATGTGTCTAGTTCAGTGAGGGGCATTTTCTAATCATCATGGGAATGGGACTTTCCAAAGAACAGGATTTTTTTGGGAAAACAATACATCATTTAAAGGCAGGTGATTGCATGGTTCAAGAAGACCAACTGCTTTCCCTATTACACATGATTCAAAACAGGCCCTGGTGGCTGCCAGCAAAGAATGTGAAGCTATAGCATGAGCTGGAAAGATCTACCATTCAAGCCAATACCAAAGATGGAGAAGATAATGATGGAAGAACAAAGGAACTCCTGGACACAACTATGCCATAACATTATCCAAATTCAGGGAGTAACTTGGGGAAGTCTTAAACAATTAAACCTAAAAGATCCATTGGTACGCTTATTACTTTCATTAATTCAGCTATTGTCATTGTGGCCACTGCCACAACTGCAGCAGTCACCTTAACAGAATCTGTCCAAAATGCTCATGTTGTTAATCAAATTATGACCAATGGCACCAACAAATTTTAACACTAACATATCAATAATAATGTTCCTACCAAACTTGATGCTTTAGAAGCCTCTATCCTTTGGATAGGTTAAAAATAAAAGCTCTGCTTATGAGAAAAGATTTGCATTGCAACTGAGAACATCTTAAAATTTGTGTCACCCCTTTGCCTTGGAATAGCTCCCACATTCTTCAGAACAAGTTAAAACTCACCTTCAAGTAGCCTTCTCTTCACAGGAGAAGTACAGGCTCTCCAGCAATGCATGGAACATCACCTATCTCTAATATTACTTCTTGCTCAGCAAAAGTGTTTCAAACACTTAATGATAATTTACAGTGGTGAAATCCCTCATATTAGTTTCATGGCCTAGAAAAACGAATCTGGATAATATCTCTCACTGGACAAATCACATTTCCTGTTTTATTATCAATTCTTTGGTTAACTTGCCAGGCCCTTTCATGAGCTAATCACACTGAACAGGAAATCATCGCCATGGCTGCTGCTTAATCTCTCTCACCCCCCACATCCACAAATCAAGAACAAAGAAACACAAATGGAGGAACACTTGGGGGAACTTTGTTTAAAACACCTTTGAAATAATTTTCAACCAAAGGTCTCCTTTCCATTCTGCTCAATGCTCAACTATTTGCCTGATATTGTGGCCCTTTTTTCTTCTTGGACACAGTTTTTTCTGGTTTTGCCCCTTCCTGTTGCTCCTATAATAACCTGGATGTGATCTACACATACCACACAAAGCATTGCCTTGTGCCACGAGCCTGACATCCCTCGGTGGAATAGGCCTTTAATCGCTACTGTCAAACTGTCTCCTGACCAATGCATTGTGCTGGGCCCTTTCTGCATTAGAAACCTGGTTTCTCCAAAACCAGTAATGAGAACTGGGGCCCCACTTATGGGTGAGGAAGCCCCAAGGCTGGTGCAGGGAATGGACACAATGGAGGTATAGGCTGTCATAGAACGCTTCAGCCTGCTTGGCCCCGGAGAATGGCTGGTTAGCCAGAGACGGGTAAGATTCCTCAGAGAAGGAACAACCTAAGACAGGCACAGTCATAGAGGGGCCATCAGGAGAGAATTTGAGGGCCTACAGAAGTTGGATTTTGACCCTCACCCCTTCCAAGGGAGTTTTCCTGCCACCATGGCTATTTTGTTTCACACACACAGCTCAGTTCAGAAACCAGAGAGCATACAATGACCTGGCCTTACTATTACTATCAAAATTTGTTTCCATTTACTACTTTGAACTATAGGGAAGGGAGCAGTTTTGATAATATACTCTGTCAAGATACTTTCCCCTCTTCCCAAGGTAAAGGAACA
This sequence comes from Tolypeutes matacus, assembly GCA_026826555.1. Taxonomy (NCBI): domain Eukaryota; kingdom Metazoa; phylum Chordata; class Mammalia; order Cingulata; family Chlamyphoridae; genus Tolypeutes; species Tolypeutes matacus. The sequence goes on along the minus strand of JAKSZT010029587.1, from coordinate 1,112,137 downwards.
GCAAAACCCACTTTGGAGAATTGCTAACATGTGTAGTTCAGTGAGGGGCATTTTCTAAATCATCATGGGAACAGGACTTTCCAAAGAACAGGATATTTTTGGGAAAAAAATACAAAACTTAAAGCCATCTGATTGCATGATTCAAGAACACCAACCACTCTCCCTATTACAAATGACTCAAAACAGGCTCTGGTGGCTGCCAGCAAAGAATGTGATGCTATATCATGAGCTAGAATGATCACCTGTTCAAGCCAATACCAAAGATGGAGAATATAATGATGAACAAACAAAGGGACTCTGGGACACAACCATGCCATAACATTATCCAAATTCAGGGAGTAACTTGGGGAAGTCTTAAACAATTAAACCAAAAAGATCCATTGGTATGCTTATTACTTTCATTAATTCACCTATTGTCATAGTGGCCACTGCCACAACTGAGCAGTCACCTTAACAGAATCTGTCCAAAATGCTCATGTTGTTAATCAAATTATGACCAATGGCACCAACAAACTTTTAACAAAAACATATCAATAATATTCTTATTAAACTTGATGCTTTAGAAGCCTCTGTTCTTTGGATAGGTGAAAAACAAGCTCTGCTTACCAGACAACATTTGCAGTGCAACTGGGAACATCTTAAACTTTGTGTCACCCCTTTGCTTTGGAATAGCTCCCAAATTGTTAGGAACAAGTTAAAACTCACCTCAAGGAGCGTTCTCCTCTGATTTACAGGAGATGTACTGGCGCTCCAGCAATGACTGGAACATCACCTATCTCTAATACAACTTCTTGCTCATCAAAAGTGTTTCAAATACTTCATGATAATTTACAGTGGATAAATATCTCAAATTTGTTTCAAGGCCTAGACATACGAATCTGGATAATATCTCTCATTGGACAAATCACGCTTCCTGTTTTACTATCAATGCTTCAGTTAATCTGCCAGGCCCTTTCTCGAGTTCATCACGCTGAACAGAAAATTATCGCCCTGGCCCATGCTTCATCTCTCTCACCTCCCACATCTACAAATCAAGAACAAAGAAACAAAAGTGGGGAAAACTTGGGGGACCTTTGTTTAAAACACCTTTGAAATAATTTTTCACCCCAAAGTCTTCTTTACATTCTTCTCAACTGCACAGCTATTTCCTGACTCTCTGGCCCCTTTTTCTTTCTGGACAAAGTTTTTTCTGGTTTCACTCCTTCCTATTGTTGCTTATATAACCAGGAGGTGTCCTCTACACATTCCACTCATAGGGCTGCCTTGTGCCATGAGCCTGGCATCCCTCAGTTGAATAGGCCTTTAATCATTGTTGTTGAACTGTCTCCTGCTCAATGCATTGTGTTGGGCCCTCCCAACGTTAGAAACCTGGGTTTTCCAAAACCAGTAATGAAAGCTGGGGCCTGACATATGGGTGAGTAAGCTTCGAGGCTGGTGCAGGGCATGGACACAAAAGAGGTATAGGCTTTCATATAACTCTTCAGCCTGCTTGGACCCAGACAATGGCTGGTTAGCCAGAGACGGGTAAGAGTCCTCAGAGAAGGAACAACCTAAGACAGGCACAGTCACAGAGGGGCCATCAGGAGAGAATTTCAGGGCCTACAGTGGTAGGACACAGATCCTCACCCCTCCCAAGGGAGTTCCTTTGCCACCATGTCTATTTTGTTTCCCATGCACAGCTCAGTTTAGAACCCAGATAGGAGATAGTTACCTGGCCTTACCATTGCTATCAAAATTTGTTTCCATTTACTGCTTTGAACTATAGGGAAGGGAGCAGTTTTTATAAAATACTGTGTCAGGATACGTTTTCTCTTCCCAAGGTAAGGGAACAGCAACACCAGCTGGGGAGAGTTTCCACCATGTGTAGTTCAGTGAGGAGCATTTTCTAAATCATCATGGGAACAGGACTTTCCAAAGAACAGGATATATTTGGGAAAAAAATACAACACTTAAAGCCAGCTCTTTGCGCATTTCAAGAAGACCAATTGCTCTCCCTATTACAAATGATTCAAAACAGGCCCTGGTGGCTGCCAGCAAAGAACCTGAAGTTATACTATGAGCTGGAAAGATCACCCATTCAAGCCAATACCACAGGTGGAGAAGATAATGATGGAGGAACAAATGAATTCCCAGACACAACCATGCTGTAACGTCATCCAAACTCAGGGACTAACTTGGGGATGTCTTAAACAATTAAACCTAAAAGATTCATTGATATGCATATTACTTTTATTATTTCAACTATTATCATAGTGGCCACTACCATCACTGTGTCAGTAAACTTAACAGACTCTGTCCAAACGGCTAATGTTCTTAATCAAATTATGACCAATGTAACCAAAAACTGTTAACACAAACATATATCAATAATAATGTTCATAATAAAATTGATGTTTCAGAAGCCTCTATCTTTGAATAGGTGAAAAACAACAAGATCTGCTTACCAGAAAAGATTTGCAGTGCAACTGGGGACATCTTAAAATTTGTGGAAAATTTTCAGAATTCTTAGGAAAAGCAAAACCTCATCTTCAAGGAGCCTTGTCCTCCCATTTACAGAAGTACTTGCCCACCAGCAATGCCTGGAATATCAACTATACCTAATACAACTTGTTGCTCAGCAAAAGGGTTCCAAAAACATAATGATAATTTACAGTGGTTAAATCTCTCAAATTATTTTCATGTCCTAAACAAAAAAATATGGATAATATCTCTCATTGGACAAATCATGCTTCCTGTTTTACTGTCAAGTCTTCGTTTAATCTGCTATGCCCTTTCTTGAACTCATCACACTGAAAAGAAAGTCATCGCCCTGGCTAATGCTTCATCTCTCTCGCCTCCCACATGCACAAATCAAGAACAAAGAAACAAAATGGGGGGTAGACTTGATGGAACTTTGGTTAAAACACCTTTGGAAATAATTTTTCACTCCAAGGTCTCCTTTCCATTCTTCTCAATTGTACACCAATCTGCCTGACTCTGTGGCACATTTTTCTTCCTGGACACAGTTTTTTCTTTCTGGTTTTGCCCCTTCCTGTTGTTCCTATCAAAGCCTGGAGGTGATCTACACTCCACTCACAGGGTTGCCTTGTGTCATGAGCCTGGCATCCCTAGGTTGAATAGGCCTTTAAACCCTGCTGTCAAACTGACTCCTGCCCAATGCCATGTGCAAGGCCCTCTCTGCATTAGAAATTTGGGTTCCCCAAACCAGTAACCAGAGCTGGGACCCTGCCTTTCAGTTAGGAAGCCCTGAGGATGGTTCTGGGAATGGACACCATGGAGGCATATGAATGCGTAGAACACTTCAGCCCTTTTGGCCCCAGAGAATGGCTGGTTAGCCAGAGACGGGTAAGATTCCTCAGAGAAGGAACAACCTAAGACAGGCACAGTCACAGGGGGGCCATCAGGAGAGAATTTCAGGGCCTACAGTGGTAGGACACTGACCCTCATCCCTCCTAAGTGAGTTCTTCTAACACCATCGCTATTTTATTTCCCACTCACAGTTCAGTTAGGTACTCACATAGAAGACAGTGACCTGGCCTTACCAATACTATCAAAATTTGTTTCCCATT
>JAKSZT010029587.1:1068726-1088568 GCA_026826555.1 Tolypeutes matacus | reverse complement strand
CCTTTCCATTCTTTTCAATTGCACACAAATCTTCCTGTCTCTGTGGCCCCTTTTTCTTCCTGGACACAGTCTTTTTCTGGTTTTGCCCCTTCCTGTTGTTCCTATCAAAACCTGGAGGTGTTTTACACACTCCACTCATAGGGTTGCCTTGTGTCATGAGCCTGTCATCCCTAGGTTGAATGGGCCTTTAAGCCCTGCTGTCAAACTCTCTCCTGCCCAATGCCTTGTGCTGGGCCCTCACTGCATTAAAAACTTGGGTTCCTCAAACCAGTAACCAGAACTGGGCCCTGCCTATGGGTGAGTAAGCCCCGAGGATGATTCTGGGAATGGACACCATGGAGGCATATGAGGTCATAGAACACTTCAGCCCACTTGGCCCCAGAGAATGTCTGGTTAGCCAGAGACGGGTAAGAGTCCTCAGAGAAGGAGCAACCTAAGACAGGCACAGTCACAGAGGGGCCATCAGGAGAGAATTTCAGGGCCTACAGTGGTAGGACACTGACCCTCATCCCTCCTAAGTGAGTTCTCCTACCACCATTGTTATTTTATTTCCCACTCACAGTTCAGTTAGGAACCCACATAGGAGACAGTGACCTGGCATTACCAATACTATTAAAATTTGTTTCCCATTTTACTACTTTGAACTATTGGGAAATGAGTAGTTTTTATAAAATACTGTCTCAGGATACTTTTCCCTCTTCCCAAGGTAAGGGAACAGCAACACCCACTGGGGAGAGTTGCCAACATATGCAGTTCAGTGAGGAACATTTTCTAAATCATCATGGGAATGGGACTTTCCAAAGAACAGAATATTTTTGGGAAAACAATACAACACTTAAAGCCAGCTGATTGCACATTTCAAGAAGACCAATTGCTCTCCTTATTACAAATGATTCAAAACAGGCCCAAAGTGGCTGCCAGCAAAAAACATGAAGCTATACTATGAGCTGGAGAAGATCACCCATTCAAGCCAGTACCATAGATGGAGAAGTTAATGATATAGGAAGAAATGAACTGTCAGACACAATCATGCCATAACTTTATCCAAACTCAGGGATTAATTTGGGGATGTCTTAAACAATTAAACCTATAGATTCATTGGTACACATATTACTTTTATTATTTCAGCTATTATCATATCGGCCACTACCACCACTGCAGCAGTAACCTTAACAGAATCTGTCCAAAGTGCTCATGTTCTTAATCAAAGTATGACCAATATCACCAACAACTTTTAACCCAAACTTATGTCAGTAATAATGTTCCTAACAAAGTTGATGCTTTAGAAGCCTCTATCTTTGAATAGGTGAAAAACCAGGTCTGCTTACCAGACAAGATTTGCAGTGCAACTGGGAACATCTTATAATTTGTGCCATCCTTTGCCTTGGAGTAGGTTCAAAATTTTTAGGAACAAGCTAAAACTCACCTTCAAGGAGCCTTCTCCTCCCTTTTACAGGAGAAGTACTGGCTCTCCAGCAATGCCTGGAACATCAGCTACCTCTAATAAAACTTCTTGCTCAGCAAAAGTGTTTTAAACCCTTCATGATAATTTACAGTGGTTGAATCCCTCCAATTAGTTTCATGTCCTATACATAAGAATCTGGATAATATATCTCATTGGAATAATCATGACTCCTGTTTTACTATAAATTCCTTGGTTAATCTGCCAGGCCCTTTCTCAAGCTCATCATGCTGAGCAGAATATCATCACCTTGGCTGCTGCTTCATCTCTCTCACCTCCCACATCTGGAAATCAAGAAAAAACAAAAGGGTGGCAGAGACTTGGGAGCCCTTTGTTTAAGACACCTTTGAATTAACTTTTCACCCCAATCGCTACTTTCCATTCTTCTCAACTGCACTCCTATTTGCCTGACTCTCTGGCCTGTTTTCTTCCTGTACACAGTTTTTACTGGTTTTGCCCCTTCCTGTTTTTCCTACTGTACTCTGGAATGTCCTGTACACATCCAACCCGTAGAGTTTCCTTGTGTCATGAGCCTGGCATCCCTAGGTTAAGTTGACCTTTAAGATCTCCTGTCAAACTGTCTCCTGCCCAATGCCTTGTGCAGGGCACTCTCTGCATTAGAAACCTGCATTCCCCAAAACCTGTAAATAGAGCCAGTGTCCCACTTATGGGTGAGGAAGCCCCAAGTCTTGTGCTGGGCATTAAACATCATGAAGGCATAAGCTGTCATAGAACACTTCAGCCTGCTTGGCCCCAGATGATGGCTGGTTAGCCAGAGACAAGTAAGATTCCTCAAGGAAGGAACAACCTAAGACAGGCACAGTCACAGAGATGCCATGAGGGAGTACTTGAGGGCCTATGGATGTAGGACACTGATCCCTCCCAAGGGAGGTTTCCTGCCACCATGGCTATTTTGTTTCCCACGCACAGCTCAGTTCGGAACCCAGATAGCAGACAGCCACCTGACCTTACTATTACTATCAAAATTTGTTTCCCATTTATTACTTTGAACTATCAGGAATGGAACAGTTTTTATAAGACTGTGTCAGGATACTTTTCCCTCCTCTTTTTCTTCTTATTTAAAGAGAAGAGGGGGCAATATGGGAACTCTTTGATCTTTCCATCCAATAAACAGTTTGGAGGCCTTTTTCTCTGCCCACGCAGAGAAATCTCCCCTATCATTTCCTCCCATTCACATTCTTACCTTGGTCTGTTAGTCATCTTAGACCTTTGCCACCCCCTTATTGCCTACATATATCACTAAATATTTTGTAATCTTGCTACCCCACTATCAATTCTATGGAATTCTTATGATGTTATTTATGACCCCTCATGTGCGATACCTGTCTGCTTCCCTGCATGTACACTCTAACCTTTTGCTATGTGAAGACAATGAAAACTGTGTTGGGGATGAGCTTGAGAGAGCTTCTTCATCTCTTCTCCCCTTCACATCTTTCAACCTTCATGTTCAGAGTAATTCTTTTTGCTGTTGTGGGCTCTGCTTGACATATCCTTCAAGACTTTGCAGGACAAATTCCTTCAAGTGGTGACCCCAATGTGATCAATGGACAAGCGGCACAATTGATATGTTAAAGAGTGGCTACATTGGTCCAGACTGAAACTGAAATTAATCATTCCAAGGTAAGGAAACAGCAACACCTTCTGGGGAGAGTTGCCAATGTGTCTAGTTCAGTGAGGGGAATTTTCTAAATCATCATGGGAATGGCACTTTCCAAAGAATAGGATATTTTTTGGAAAACAGTATAACAACTCTTAAAGACAGTTGATTGCATCATTTAAGAAGGCCAATTGCTCTCCCTATTAAAAATGATTCAAAATTATTGTCCTTTGTTTCCTGAAAGAGGAACTTTAGATTTAGAGTTGTGGGAGCACATAGGAAAATTTTTAAAAAGAAAATATTAGCAAGAAGTAAAAATTCCAGCTTCTAACCTAATATCATGGAGCTTGGTAAAAACAACCCTTTGTCCACTATATACATCCTCTCATCCCATGGCTTCTCTAGAAGATCCCCCAGCTAAAATCCCTTTATCCCCTGAAAAAGAAGAAACATCTTTTCCACCTTCACCTCCCTTGCCCTCTTTTTAAAATTCAGAACCCCAGCCAGCTATGAAAAAAATGCTTAAAAGAAGCCGTAGAGCTTGGAGAATATCATGCCTTTCCTGTAACTCTCCAAAATGGACAGCCACAGCATGAATCACTTCCTTATACAGTGTTTAAAGAACTACAGGGAAGTATTAATGAAAAGGAACTTCACAGTTACTTTACTAAAGGAATTTTAGACTCCATTGCTAATGGCTATCAAATGTGCCCCTGGGATTGGAAATTTCTTGTAAAAACTATTGTTGCCACAGCTCAATTTAGTGTTTGGCAACTATAATATCAAGAAGGCTGCACTAAACAGGCAGAAGTGCAGAATAAAGCCCTTATCAATGAAATCATGCTTGTAAGAAATCATTCTGCCAAAGAATAAACTAAGATAAAGAAAGCATTCTAACAGCCACTGTGTATTCTCCCGACTGCCTATATAATAATGTGTCTGTGGGCTGATTGGGGCTGATAAAATCAAACCACTGGAAGAGTAAGAAAACTTGTCAATAGTTTGCAGGAAAATTCTCACAAGCAGTAAAATCAAAGATTATGTTTTTATTGATGTATTGTAACTCGTTTTGTGTTTGTCTGTTTGTTCAGTGTCAGCGTATATTTTAATACCTCCAGATGGTAACATTTAATTGATAAATAAAAATTATTAAGAAAACTCTATTCAAATGGCCAAAAATTAAATAAATGCTTATATTAATAAATAAATATGGATACTAATTTGAAATACTAAACATAGTTTTAACCAAATTGAATTATTCTGACAAGTTTTTTTAGTATTAATGATAATTGTATGTTGTAAGAAGTTTACTTGGAAACAGTTTCCAAAATGATTTTAGTAACTTATGTAGGTGGGGTGTATAGAATGTGTTTTTATTATTAAAGGAAGAAATAATTTTGCCCTAAGATAAAATTACTACTTATTTTTTTTTATTATGGGTAAAAATCAAAATTCTCACAATACATACAAACATTTGTAAAATGATATATAAATATATATGCATATATGTGTATTTGCTTACAAAAATGTTATTTTTATATATATATATACATATATTTTAAGAGGTGCTTAGATTACCTAAAATATTATACGGAACCCACTGGGATTCCCATGTTGCCCACCTCCCACACCTCCCACCACATCCCACACAAACATCTCCCACAGTGTGGCCCACCAACCTCAATGAACTTACACATCCTGGAGCCTTGCCACCAACCATAGACCACAGTTCACACTGTAGACCACACTCTCTCCCACTCAGTTCTGAGTGGTGTGTGCTGATTTAAAATGGCCTACATCCATTGCCACAACAGTACTCAGGACAACCTCCAAATTACTACTTATTTAAAAAGAGTAAAATGTGGAACAAAAGCTGAATGAATACAAAAAATGCAAAAGGTGTGTGGAAAAGAATTTTTGTGGTCAAAGTTAAGTAAAATTTGATGGGTCTATCTATGAAAATTTGAAAAACTTTGATATCAAGTAGTATACTAATGTAAAGTTAAAATTGTATTCTTTCTCAAAGTTAATCAAGACATTAGTCCATTTTAGTAGAAGTTTATAAAGAGTTTTCTCCTAAATAATCAGGATACAAAAAAGAAGTCTGTTTTATCAAAATAGCTTCTCATACTTTAACCTTATCATTTTCTTAGAAAAAGAAGTCTTATCACTTTTAAAAGAACCTGATGTTCAAACCTGCTTTCTCAAAGTCAAATCCTGAAAACTAGCTTTTTATTTCAAACTATTGCAAAAGATTTGGTCTTTCACCTTGAAAAAAGTAGTGTAATAAAATAGTTGAGTTTATTTAATGTGCTATAGTCTAAGTAGAAAGTTTTGAAATTGTTCTCAAATTAAAAGGTATTTTTTAACCCTCTGTTAAAGTTATATGAACAAAAAGTTTGTATAAATACTTAAAAGTGTATAAAATTCCTAAAACTTTAACAATGTTTATATATCACAAAAAAACCTTCCCGCCTAAAAATCAAGAGGTGTATGTTTTAACTCATGTTCATCTGATTTACACCACCTCCGCTAAAGAAGCAGCTCTAGAGCTACAGAAAGAGAGCAGCCATTAGGGGCTGCCAGGGGTAGTGCATAACAGTAAATTATGGTAAATTAAAACACCACCACTATAGTATGCAGCAGTCACAAATATTGCTAGTTTGTTGCAAAAAATTAATATTCAGCTATGTCACTAGCACTTTGTTTTTAAACTTGCTAAAACCCTATTGAGTATGTCCTTAAGCAAGTCAAGCCAGCCACATTCCCCTTCCTATAAGAAAGCCAATAATAAACTAAGTTTAAATTCAACACTGTGAGTCACAGCTCTAGTTCCAATTATAATGCTAACAACAAGACCAATGCAGGTATTAAGATTACAAGTTAGTGTGCTGCCCCACAGCCCAAATAAGAAATAACAATTTGTTGTTGCCTATGCCTCAAACTATACAAAATGGAAAAAATAAAGTCACTTTGATCATGCTATAAACTTTTATAACCTCAATGGTTAAGAATCTTAAACCCATAAGAAATAAAAATGTATTCATTGGATATCTACTAGTTAAAAGTCCTGTTATTGTTTGTTGTTATATATGAAATACTTAATACTAAGCAAAACTTTAATACTACAATTCATTACCTACTTAAATAATTTAATAACTTGTAAGTCACACATAAATATATATTGTTAAATGTATATGTAAATCTCTTGTTTTGAGTTTGATCAATCCTGAAACCGAATGTGTTAGAAAAAAAATTTAGTGAGTATTGTTGAAACCTAAAAGTGAAACATCATGCAGGGAACTTTGTTAATCAGCAAACCAATGCCTTGCTAGTCAGCACTTTTCATATTTCAGGAAAGATATTAAGAACTAAAACAGTGAGCACATCAAAAATGTTTTATAGCAAATAAAAACAGATAAAGTGCATTCCAAAAAGTATTGTGTTCCTCCCTGGGAAATCAAGCTGCTTTCTCAGGGACTAATGCAAATCTTGGAATGTACTGCCCAGGGAGTATTGTATTGCTTTCTGAGGGGGCTGACCACTTCCTCAGGAATTAACAGAGCTCTCACGAGTTGGCATCTATAGTATCAAGTTCATTAATCATAAACACAGTAAAAATATTAAAGTCCCACCCTAGAAGAAGGTGCTCTACACACGTGTTTTCAATCAAAACTCTAGTATCAAGTTACTAATTCAAAACTTCCCAGCCAAAAGTTACATGTTAATAAGTTTATTTGTAAAATGGCTCTATTTATCTATCTTCTATAACTCTGTTCAACATTAATTTAACCTTTTAATTATGTTATTCTTGTTTAATATAAACGTATTAAACTAAATATACATATTATCATTTATCTAGGACTCTAGCCAAAATTGAACCCAATATATCAGTGTGTCCCACAGTTTGGTAAGCATGTGAATGTATGTACACATATCATAAAAGATTGAAATATAACAGTTAAATCTGTTTATAAACAATCTTTCACTTATTTTATATTCTTTCAATTATTAGCAAAAGTTCACTAACTAAATATCAATAAAAGTCCTGCCACAAGAAATGCTCAATAGCCCCACCATGTGTCAATATTATGTCTTCCAGGCTTTATGCCCTACTCATTCTGCCTTCCCATAAGCATGTATTTATCATTACATGAATAATATCCTCATTGCAGCTCCCTCAAAAACATTTTAACACAACTCTGTAAACATCTGCAAAATTCTCTTACCCAAGCCGGTTTTCAAATAACCCCTAATAAAATCCAATTAACTCAGCCTTAAAAATATTTAAGATACATAATAACATCTAAAACAAAGAAACAAAAAAAAAAAAAGAGGAGTATGGATACCTTCCCTAGAAATAAAATAGCCCTAGAACTATATATTTTAATGTTTAAAATTGTAATAGAAATACCTCTCAGCAGCTGAAAAAACATTGCTCCCCTTTTCAGGAGAGTCATCAAATACAAGCTAAAATTCTGTACAAAGAAATGTTAGGAGATGGACCTTAGAAAGGACCCTCTGACCTCATAACATGGGGGAGAGGGTATGCTTGTGTGCTTACTCCAACAGGTCCCTGGTGGCTGCCAGCAAAGAACATGAAGCTATACCATTAGCTCAAAAGATCACCCATTCAACCCAATACCACAGATGGAGAAGATAACAATGGAGGAACAAAGGAACTCCTGGACACAACCATGCTGTAACATTATCCCAACTCAGGGAGTAACTTGGGGAAGTCTTAAACAATTAAACTTAAAGATCCATTGGTACGGTTATTACTTTCATTATTTCAGCTATTACCATGCAGCCACTGCCACCACTGTGGCAGTTGCCTTAACAGAATCTATCCAAACAGCTCATTTTGCTAATCAAGTTATGACCAATTTCACCAACAAACTTTTAACACAAACTTATATCAATAATAATATTCTTACAAAACTTGATGCTTTAGAAGCCTCTATCCTTTGGATAGGTGAAAAAGAACAAGCTCTGCTTACCAGACAAGATTTGCAGTGCAACTGGGAACATGTTAAAATTTGTGTCACCCATTTACCTTGGAATAGGTCCCAAATTCTTAGGAACAAGTAAAAGCTCACCCATTTACAGGGAGAAGTACTGGCTCTCCAGCAATGTCTGGAGCATCAACTATCTCTAATACAACTTCTTGCTCAGCAAGTGTTTCAAACACTTCATGATAATTTATAGTGGTTAAATCCCTCAAATTATTATCATGGCCTAGATATACAAATATGTATAATATATCTCATGGGAATAATCATGCTTCCTGTTTTATTATCAATTCTTAGGTTAATCTGCCAGGCCCTTTCTCGAGTTCATCACGCTGAACAGAAAATCATCGCCCTAGCTGCAGCCTCATCTCTCTTGCCTTCCACATCCAGAAATCAAGAACAAAGAAACAAATTGGGAAACTTGAGGGCCCTTTGGTTAAAACACCTTTGAATTAACTTTTATCCCAAGGTCTCCTTTCTATTCTTCTCAACTGCAAAGCTATTTACCTGACTGTGTGGCCCCTTTTTCTTCCTGCACACAGCTTTTTCATGTTTTGCCCCTTCTCATTGTTTCTATTGTAACCTGGAGGTGTCCTGTACACATCCAACTCATGGGATTGCTTATGCCATGAGCCTGGCATCCCGAGGTTGAGTAGGCCTTCTAAGAGCTGCTGTCGAACTGTCTCCTTCCCAATGCCTTGTGCTGGGCCCTCTCTGCATTAGAAACCTGGGTTCCCAGAAAACAGTAATTAGAGCCAAGGCCCCACCTATCGGTGAGGAAGCCCCAAGGCTGGTGCTGGGCATGAACACCATGGAGGCATAAGCTGTCATAAAACACTTCAGCCTGCTTGGCCCTGGAGGATGGCAGCTTAGCCAGAGACAAGTAAGATTCCTTAGGGAAGGTACAACCTAAGACAGGTACAGTCACAGAGGGGCCATCAGGAGAGAATTTGAGGGCCTAATGAAGTAGGACACTGATCCTCAACCCTCCCAAGGGAGGTCTCTTGCCACCATAGCTATTTTATTTCTTTCCCATGCACAGCTCAGTTCAGAACCCAGATAGCAGACAGTGACCTGGCCTTACTATTACTATCAAAATTTGTTTCCCATTTATTTCTTAGAACTATAGGGAAGGGAACAGTTTTTAAAAAGACTGTGTCAGAATAATTTTTCCTCTTCTTTTTCTTCTTATTTAAACAGAAAAGGGGGAGATGTGGGAACCCTCTGGTCTTTACATCTAAGAAATAGTTTGGAAGCCTGTTTTTCTGCCCTCACAGAAAAATCCCCACTATCATTTCCTGCCATTAACATTCCTGCCTTGCTCTTTTAATCAGTTTTCTTAAACCTTTTCCACCACCTTATCTCCTACATATATCACTAAATGTTTCTGGAATCGTGCTACCCCACCATGAACCTGGAATTCTTATGATGTTATTTATGACCCCTTACGTGGGCGATACCTGCCTGCTCTCCTGCACGTACACTCAAGCCTTTTGCAATGTGAAAAAGAGAATAAAAACTGTGTTGGGGAAGAGCTTGAGAGGAGAGCTTCTTCAGCTGTTCTCCCCCTCACATCTCTCAACCTTCGTGTTCAGAGTAATTAATTGCGCCTTCACAGGCTCTGTTGGACAGATCCCCACAAGACTTTGCTGGACAGATTCCTGCAGGGAATTGTGGAAGTGTTCTAGTACACACTGTGCAGAGGGCACCCTGTAGGCTCTGAGCATATCCAGGTCCCACTCCGGATTTGCTTGCCTCTCCACCCCATCACAGATCAGGGACCCGGATCTGGAGGTGTGGTAAAATAGCAGCTCACATATCTGCCTCAATAATCAGTCCTGGGAACCAAGATGCTGGTTGGCAAGGGTGGGCTGTGCCCATACCTTTTGGGAGGCCAGAATCAGAGGCAAGAGGAGTCCGAAATATGAATTGCAAAGGGAGAGGCATGAACTCAGTGCATGAGCAACAGATTCAGGGCCGTAGGGGACCAGGGTAGGCTGTGGTAGGACAGGCTCTTGTCCTTCATGGGTCAGATTTTTGTGAAGCTCAAACTGTGTCCTGGTGTTGTGCAATTAGAGCATGCAGAATACCTTCCTGTTCCCATGGAAGTCATTTTACATTGGGAAAGGGGACTTGGGAGACAGACAAATATGTCTGCCTTCTCTGACAAAGGGCAACGCCATGGGATGGTAGTCATCAGAGGGCCATGCAGTCGCAATAGCCATTCCTTTCACTCTCCAGTTAGCCCACCCCCAGCGCCATCTCCTGCATCCTGTGCACCTGGCTGGTAGATACCCAGAGGATGTCTTTCAGCCCCCAGGATTTCCCTGCCTCAAGAATCTGGTGGCCTCTGCACAGGACAGCCTGCCTGGTTCAGCCCTGGAGAACTGTGCTCAAGTTCTTTCTCAGCTAGAGCCCATGGAGCTCAGTGAGACAGAAACAAAGGGTGAGAAGCCCTGGTGAAGACTGCACATTAGCCTGTAGGGAAGGACATGTGGCTGAGCCACACAAGGAGGAACCTCCAGAAGTTGCCTTTGTGCCTGGAGAAAAGAGTAACTCAGACCACTAATCTGGGAGTCAGCATTCTCGGAAGACTTCCTGGGAGTGTCATGTTTGGGTGGGGCTGCTGGTACAGTGCAATCATTCTTATATTTGGGAAGGTCATTAGAAAGCCAGTTCTGTTGTTTTATCTTCTTTTCCCTGCTCTATGTCAGACCCAGGGTTACAAACCACTTCAGTGCCCCCTCCAGAGCCATTTCCATCACTGGCACTAGACATCATGCCTACTCTAGAGCTATAGGCACCTCTGGCACTGCCTCCAATGCTAACACCAGCTGTTGCATCATCACTGGCTCCAGAGCTTGAGCCTCTGACATCTCCAGCTATAACATAATTTACAGGGCTGGCAGAATTCTGATGCCACCTCTACTGCTACCTCCAGAGGTTCAGTTATTGATGGCTTCTAATCTTGAGCCATCCACTTCACCAGGGAAAGAAGCACCATTTCTGGAGCTGGAGGCAGCTCCATTGCCACCCCCAGTGTCACCTCCAGAAGTTGTGTCATTGCCAACTATAGAACTGGAGCCAGTTACTTCACTACCAGTAGCACCAGTGGCAGAGCTGGCAGTAGATCCAATGTCACTTCCACTGTCACCTCTGGATCTAAAAACTGTTCCAGCTTTACCTTCATGTCAAAAGCCTCCCTGTTCCTCAACTGAGACCATGGATATTAGGCTGAGTGAGGTGAAGTCTCACTTCCTGACATTCTCTCATAAGCTGGTACAGAACAGATGACACTGATGGATGTGGTGAGCAACTGGGCTCAGCAGGGTTAAGCTGGGGTATCTCCTCTGGAATCTGCTCTCCCTGATTTGCCATTCCCTGAACTCAGGTCCATTGACCTGAGTCTAAATGAAAGAGTCACCATTCCCCAACCTGATGACATTGGCAAGTTTCTAATTCTGAAGGCATTTTGTCCTGCATTTTTTAGTAGATCATAGAAGAATACTCATAGAGATTGATCAAATGATGTCTTATTGGGGTGCACCCTGGCCCATGACTCACTTACCTATCTGTCAGAAGACCTCCAGAACCTCAAAATTTATTAGAAATGGATGAGTACTGAACTTGAGAGCAGGTATTGAAATGAAGCCATTGGTTGTAGCCCCAAAAGAGGATGGGCATCTGCACAAGAGAGAGGCACCAGAGGAACTGTCAGGAGAGTTGCTGGCTCCTAATGTGGGATATGGGCCCCTATCTGGTCCAAGGCAGAAATAAGGATGGAATTGAAGACTATACACCTCTCCCCACCCTGCCAGCATAGGATCCTGGTCAACACATATACTGGGCAACTTGAGGGGCAGAGAACCAAACCCAGGGACCCCGCCAGGCTCAAGCTACACCCTCAGCCTGCAGAGCTGCTGGTGCAAATACTGTTCCTTGGTTAGGGATTGCATTCTGTATCTGGGTGTTGCATAACTGGGTGACACTCCTGTCCTCTACAGGAGCTGTTTAAGAACGTGGTGCCCCATCATTGTCTGGGCTCCATCTGGTTCCAGTGCAACAAGAAGGGCAAGGAGCACTTGGCACCCTCGATATGCGCCACCCATTTCAATCATGGTCAACTGCATCATCACCACCTGCCTCAGGGACAATTGCATGAAGGCCCCAGATAGGGCCAGGGTAGTAGAGCAGTGGATTGAGGTGGCCAGGGTATGCCACCCAAGTGTGGTTCCCCCACCCCGGGTTCTGGATCTCACTCTTCCCTTTTAACCAACCCTGAGGATTGGAGTCTGTCTTCACATCCCCTCCACCATACCCAGACCCTCCTTGCTTAGTGGCATGGTCCTTTCTTGGCATGCCCCAGGAGCAGTGTACTTTCTTCCTACCTGTATTTCATTCTTAGGTTGAGCTAAAGTCCTCCTCCCTGTGTGTGTCACTTGCTGGGCCCAAGGTGTGCCCTGGAGGGTTCCCTTAGCATACACATCTTCCAGGATATGAGAGACCAGCTGAGGGGAAGCGATGCTGGGGAAAGAGGAAGCTCAGCTCCCTCTCACTGTTTGTTACTATGCCCTTCCCCAGGAGTGCCAAATCCTCAGGAATTTCTCATCCCTCCATGCCATCCTTTCTGCTCTTCAAAGCAACTCAATCACCTTCCTGAAGGAAACTTGGGAGGAAATTTCCAGGTAGGTTAGCATGTCTCAAGAGTACCCCCAGGGGGGACTAGGGATCTATCCAAGGGTGGTTATTATGCCTCAGTGCCCTGGGTCCTGCTGGAAGGCAGTATTTCCTGGGGTCATGACCCACTGTGGGGTAGAGCTTTTAGTCTCTATCTGACCTGAGTACAGCAGTTCTCCCGAGGACAGTTGGGTCATCTTACCTGTCAGGTACAAAGCTGAGCCACATGGGATCATTACACATGTTTGCTACAAGGCCCCAGAACATTTTGTCCAATTGAAATCAAAATTCTTATAAAGTTCTTCAGGTACAAAAGCATGGGAGCGCCAATTGTGCCAACTGGGAGCTCATCCTTCAGTACACTGTGACCCTGGACAGATCATCATTACCTAGATTCATAACCACACATCAATGCAGTTAAGAAACTTTGGGTCCAAAATCACATAGATGTACTCTCTCACCACTCATCATCAGTCCTTAACTTTTCCATTCTTTGTCTTCCCTAAAGGGATAGCATCTGTGTATTCCAAACTATGAAGAACACTTCACTGGGCAGGGACCTGCTAATCCAAGTAAAGTGAAGTCAAGGGTTGCAGTCAGGGAAGACTGTGGGGCTCCTTGTTTCACAGTAAAAGTTTCTTTGAAAAATTCTAGTCTGGTTTGTATGGACCAAGAAGAAGAGGGATTTGTTTGGCCATAGAAGCTGGGGAGCTGTGGGGGAGCAGTACGCCCTGGTCTTCAGATGTGCTGACAGCAATTGGGCTTTTCCAGGTGGACATGCTGAAACAGAAGATTTAGCAGGCCTTTTCCACGTGGGGAAGATTCTCATACTGGGCACTTCTCATCAGTGACATATGTCCAGATAGTTATAAGAATTATTAGGGAATCATGTGATCATGGCAACTCATATAAAACATGAAAACAGGAAGAAAGAAATTGATGTCCAGTGCTTCTGGCAGCCTGTTTCTGACCTGGCTAGTCTAAGTTGATACATCATAAGGCTCCTTCCTGGGTGGATAAGGGAAAGTTCTCTGAAGGAGGAAATTCTTGAGGGGCTGTTTGGGATAGGAGCAGCATTTGGCATGTCCTTGGGAAGAGATTGTGGGGCATGGACTCCCAGGATTAAGGCAGAAGGTGCTGCTCAACCAGGCTTCCAGAGAAGCTGCTTCCCTCTCCCTCCATGGCTCTTCTCACAGGATTCCTGGCTATACACTGTGATGGCTGTTTAACTTAATCCCGGTAAACGGTGGTTGATGGTAAATTGACTTCAGCTTGGACTGGGCTTGCCACTGTGATGATGGAGCCAGTGTCTCAACCAAGTCCCCATGTGGCCAGGGAAGTCATTGCATTCTTAGGCCTGTGTCTCCATCTGGAAATGGACTGATGACAAACTGGAGGACTTTCTTCATGGAGAAGGGAGAGGTTCAAGAGAGGATAGGAATGTCAGTGGGCTTTCCCGAGTCTCTGAGTTAGAGAAGTTGCCACAGAGAGCACCACAATAACAGGATGTAGCCCTGAGTGTAGTGTAAGTTCTCACTTACACTTTAAAGATGAGTCAGTAGCCTCAGCAGCTTCAGGGAGGCCAGACAGATCACCCAAGTAACACATGCATAAAAAGATGGAGCTGTGATTCACATCTCCAATCAAAGCTCACTCCTGGTGGTGGCAGCAGCATTTCAGCCAGTTAAGGCAGGCTGCCTATCCATGGCCCCAGGTCAGGCTCTGGGGTCCATTTGGTGAGGGGTGGATGACCTCACTGATTTCATTCTCAACCCTGAAAGGAGGGGTCCTCCAAGGATTCCACCTTAGAGATGAAGCCAAAGAAAGCCCAGCAGATGCAGCCACAGGAAAGGGTGAGTGTTTATGAGGCCAGGATCGGGAAGGGTGTGTCTGGTTTCCAAGACATCATGGGGGCCCCATTTTCTGGGTCACTAGTAGTGTGATTTCTGTTCTTGGTGCTTGGAGTGGTACCACGAGGGAGGTAGTGAAGATTCCCAGATTCTCCCAGTGAGAATTCTGGGTGGAAGGTATGAGTCTGAGTCTGGAGAGTTTTCCCACCTGATGCCACATATTGTCATACAGGGCACTCTTCCTGACCTAGGGACATTCCTCAGGGAACTGGCCAAGATGGACTCATTTCTCCAGGACCATCTGGATGTGAGTGGGCCTAGGGTCATGGTGGGGTGACGTTAGGACCCAGAGACTTTAGGGAGACAGCCCCTTTCAGAGCCTTGAGTTTTCAGCATTAGTCACACCTGGTCCATGGTGTCCTCACTGCATGCCTGTGAGCTTGAGGTGTCAGGTCCACTTTAAAGAAGAGTAAGCAGATATATCCCCTTCTGACTGCACAATTGAATAGGGCTCTGGCTGAGCTGGTCATGGCCTCTGCATCAGGTGTGGCCTTGGTGGGAGAGTGAGGTGGGCCCCCTTCATGTCTGGGAAGCATGGGAAAGGCGAAGCAGCCCATTCACCCTGACCCCACGGTCTCAACCTCTGTTATCAGAAAGGGTTGAATGGATGGTTCTTTATCCTCTGCCTGAGGTCACTCTTCTCTTGTGCCCAAAACCTGAATAGTTCCCACTAGTGCACATGAGAAGGGACGAGGGGAGCTTGTAATTGGGTGAGAAGCTTGTTCTGATGTGGCTGGGTTCTCTGTCTTCCAGGAGACAATTATCTATTATGAAAAAAGGAGGAAGGTGAATAGCTGTGGGCTTCACTGCAAGAGTGGGATGCAGGTTGGGGAAAAATCAGACACCCACCTGGTCAGAATCTTCCATTTCTCCATCTGCCTTCTGCTTTTTAAAAGGGGAGCATCTGATTCAAAGAGATGAGGTAGATCTGAAACATGGGTGGGGTAGGAGGTGGTATCCAGAGACCTTTTCCTAGAGAAGGAACTGTGTGATAAGTGATCTGAGAACATGTAGGTCTTGGATGAGAGTGCAGGTGATGAAGGGCCCCATGTGAGCAAAGACCATGATACTGGAGGCAGCCCCTGTCCTGCCAAGCATACCCACCCAGGGCTCCTCTCCATCTGCTCTTTCCTGCTCATCCCAAGAATAGCAGATCACTTTGCAGATCTAGGTCCTGAAGTCAAGCTGCACCTATGATTACCTGGTGTCTGGTGAGCAATTTCTTTCCTGGCTTGGAGCATTGGAGCAGCTCAGTGAGACTCAGAGGTAAGCACAGGGCAGAAAGTGGGCAATAGCAGAGTGCACCCTCCCTTTCACCCAATTCCAGAGAACCTGCAGCCAAGGCTATTGGTCAGCATCAGTGACAACCCCAGAACCTCAGGGTTGTCACTGCTCTGTATCAAGCAGTGACATCGTCCCCATCAGCCTGGGTATGTCCAACAGCAACAACTACAGGAGTATCCTGGTGAGCTGGGTAAGTGGCAAGTTCCCTGGTTCCACTCACTGGGTGATGCAGTGAATGGGGTATGATTGATATGTGTCCTCCCTGTTCTCTTGGAGCTGCTATACTAGTGGGTTGAGAAGGACAGACACTCAAACAGATCCAGAAGGTGCAAAGACTGTGTACAAAGGTGGTCAAGGCTAAGGATAGTAGATGGAGATTTGAAGCTTCCATCTTGAGGTCAGACAGTCTGGGACAACCTCATTGGGGCAGCCTTTGAAAGGAGGGATGGGAGGGCAGCCTGAAAAGTCCCATGCACAGCATATGTCTGGACCACCTGAGGAGCAGTAAGGACAGATATGAAGGTGCAGAGTTTAGGGGGTGAAATGAGATCAGAGGGGAGATAGGGACTGGGCCACATTGGGCCCTGTGTGGGGCAGACCAGGAAAGCCAGATAGGGGTTGCTGCTCACATCTGTGTGTGGAGTGAACGGACTGCCCCAGGGTAGTGGTGGTGAGGGTACCTGACCCTGGATAGATGGGCAGCTCCTGCCACCCAATCTCCTAAGGGACTACATGCTGGCTGGCTGAGGTGTCATGTTACACACCTACCCTGTGCTGCACATTTCTGGCCACCTGGAGCTAAGGGGATGGTAACTTAAATGTGACTTGAATGATCCTTCATCTGAGCCCTGCCTGTGCCCAGTTATTCCAGGTGAGGCAGATGGAGTCTATTGCCTTCCCCAGCACAGACTCAACACATAATAGGCTCATGGGTGTCCAGCTCCTCCTCCTCCCTGACATCTAGGCTTGGACTAGATGTCTGTGCTTTGAGTTCACTCATATTGTCCTCCTCGAGGAGACTGTTCCAGGGTACAGATCCCAGGGGCAATGAGATGCCTGAGTTGTGCTGGGAGGATGGGACAGAAACTTGTCCAGGTTGCCCACATCCATCTCCAACACTTTCCTTAATGGTGACCCTGTGTTCTGGGGGCCCTGGAAGGCCATAGGAGCTCAGAGCCCTGTGCTCAGTGCTGACACAGCTCCAAAGGCAGTCCAGCCACTGTTCTTGAGGGAGGCAGCTCCACGGTTCAAGTCCTGATGGCCTGTCCTCTGACACTCCCTAACTGCCCTGCTGAAATAGGGCTCCAGCCATGATCTGCAGGGCCATGGAGAAGCACAGCTTGAAGGAGGACAATTCAGAGGACTACAAGCTGGTGCAACTGAGTTCACAGAATTGAAGTACATCAGGGGGCTCATTGGAGAGGGCAGCAGGGAGGGGATGGCCCCCACACCACATCCCAACACCCAGGACCGAGGCCTTCTGCCACAGAAAACCTGCCAAAAGGATGGTGGTCAGCATCTTGCACACATCTCCATCTGTCCTGAGGAGACCCTTAGTGCCCACAAAGTGAATTACCATTTCAGATTCCATCTCCCAGTGTTATACCCTCACTGGACATGACCAAGCAGTGAGGAACCTAGTAGAGAGCTGTCATCTTCAGAAGCCAAGGAAAAGGCCTTCTCCACTTGGCCATTGGCCAGGAGGCCAAGTCTATAACACCCTCTCACAGGACGTCCCCTGACCAAGATTTGATATGTTGTGCACCAATAAGTATCATGATGGCTGTGGACACAAATAAATATTAAAATCCATGCATGCATGCATGCTAAATCACTTTAATCCCTTTTGGAGCCTCTCGGGAGCCAAATCAGTGTTCACAGTAGAGACAGAAAGCCAGGCAGTCTGGGGTCTGGGTCCATGGAGCAGTTATTATGACCTCTGTGCCTGGTTCTTAACCCCAATGGGTGAGGAAAGCAGTCAATGAGAGAGCAGATAATATGTCCCTATGCTTGAAGGGTAACTATTTTTGGTTAGCTGATGCTCTCTCAAGCAGTAATCTTGGGTACTTTTCCTGACTCCCTGGAAGTTGTTTTTTTTTTTAAATCTTCTTTTCTTCCATCACCATCATGATGAGATGGCCAGGGAGGGTGGGACCACATCCTACAGAAAAGGAAGATTGAGGCCTAGAGGGGACAAGGATCTAGAAAAAGAGGCATGCATTCAAGGCAAGAGCAGGAATTCCATCCCAGCATTGCTTTATAGCAGGCTCTAGGCCAGAGGAAACAGGTGGTAAATAGAATCAGAGAGGAAGTCCTTTCTTGCTTGAGGTACCCCAAGGTGGGGAGACTTCCCTGTCTCCCTGGTCATGAGACCTGTCCGTGGCCTGCCATTTCTTTGGTTTCAGTAGCCTAGTACCAAAGAGTGTGGGATTCATGAGACATGTTTGTCATCTGCAAGGCTCATTCCAACTCCACAATTGTCATCAGTGAAAACATTGGGGCATGAGTAGTGGGGTGGCCAGATTGGAGGACCTTATGAGAGCTCTGGGCTGAGGTTTCCAGTAGTGGGGCCTGGTCACTTTTGAACATGATTCTTTGGGATCAAATCTTCTTGAAACTTGCCTTTGGGCAGGTGTCAGTCAGAGGAGTCCTTGGTGGTCACGGGTTTGGACCAGGTGACTCATGTCTCTGGCTCAGACTGGCCCTCATGGGGACCAGAAGTTGGGATGGACAATGGCCCCCTGTAGCACAGCTGATCATCCCTCTGCCCATCTCTACCAGAGCTGAAGATCCCTGACAATGCCAACGTCTTTTATTCAATGGATTCATCAGGAAACTATCATTTCCTCCTGACCAAGTGGAACCTTCCCATGAGGGCAAACATCAATAAAGGAAACCACTCAAGTATACTTCAGAGTAATAAGAAGAGACTTCAGTTCCCAAGGGCCAAGTAATAACAGGCCTTGGTGGCTGCCAATCTCCGAGAATTCCTTTAGGCCTAGCTGGTCAGGAGAGTTAGCCATTCCAAACCAGAGAATGCCAAGCCAGGTGAGCCCTGCTTTCCCATCAAGCCAGTCTGGGCCTACCCCCAACTTGAGTATCACCTCTGAACCTCTCCTGTAGCTTGACGTGACCCTTCCCCTTGACAGACTCTCCCAGACACTAGTGGATCACTCACTGCCTTAGGGGCCACTCCCTATCCTCAGGTCCATGAGCACCCATCCATGATAGTCCCAGGGATCCCGTCCCTGCCTCACCACACTCATGTTACCCCAGCAGTTGAAGAGGGTGGATGTTCTAATTTCACATTCAGGGAGAATTTTGCCACTGCAGGGTACAGAGAGGGTGGAGCACATTCCTCAAGTTTTAGGGAGGGTGAGGTAGACACAAGAGAGGTCTGAGAGGGGTGGGCCTGATCCTATGGATTAGGGAAGGTCAGGTCACCAACTCATTGCTCTGAGAGGGTTGGGCCTGTATGCCAAAGTTTCAGGAGGATGTTGTCTTCACTTCACTGTACTAAAGGGGTTAAGACTTCACCCCAGAAGTCAGGGAAGGTGTGGACATCACCCCAAGGTATTTGGAGGGTGAGGTCTGGAGCTTGGGTTGCCACCCAGATGCTTGATGAGGGTGGAACCAAGAAAATGGCCATTGGGCCAGTCTGTGGAAAGGTTGGTCCCCATGGGGCCCCAGGGAGAAAAAAACATCATCTTAAGAATGACTCTCAGACTTTAAAATCCAATGAAGTATTGCCCTGCAGGTTTTCAGAACTGTTGAGTGTGTGACTCAAATTTCCCTCCCAGTTTCTCTCTATGATAATGCAAATGTTTATCTTTTGTCCATTTGTGTATTGGAAGCAGATAAATTGTTTTGTCAGTTTCA
>JAKSZT010029587.1:982457-1067041 GCA_026826555.1 Tolypeutes matacus | reverse complement strand
AAGTTACTAGTTTATTGGAAGTTACACTGGAAGTTACCGGGTTATTCAGAGAATGGCTAGGATATTTCATAAAATACCTCATGTGTTATTGTATTATAATGAAGTTAAAATGTGTTCAGTATGTGCAAATCTCTGTGAATATGTGGGAAAGCATATGCTGGATCATCCAGAGAACATTTGTCTGGAACAAGCACAATCTGAGCTTTCCATAAATACAGCATCACATTCCCAGTACAATCATCCTGATCATTATCCTTTGGACATGGTTAGAGATGGCCCTGAATTAACTATAATGTCCACTATGTTTTAGGAATCAAGGATCTTTGTTGATGTAGCTACAGATTTACCCAGAAAGACTGGGCCTTCCTGCAGAACCAAGAGCTGTTCAAATACATGATGCTGGACACCATCACTCATTTGTTCTCTATGGATGATGATCTCTAATCAATATACATTGATTATATATTTATCAACAAATATCCAGAACATCTTCCCCATATTCCACTCCACAACATGCCCTGATTATTTCATGGCTCTTAGAACTACCTAAAGGAAATTTATTTCTTATTTATGAACTTACACATAGCTTGTCACTTCAAAAGTTGTCCTTGCTACTCAATCTTCAATACCCAGAATTATGCTGAGAGATCAATGAATATTTTTAATGGTAAATTAGTGAATTAACCTCTAGGTTACTATTCTAGGTTTGAGACTACAGTGGTAAAAATAATGGGAATATCCTTTTCCATATAACCCTTACATAGTGGAACTCATGTTTATTTGGATTATTATTTTTTATAATAATTTTGGCCTTATTAAGTCAATGAGGGTTTTGCATTCTGTCTTTGAACTCAGACATGGAAATCATCAACCAGATGACATTATTGTCTTTGGAACAGAGCCAAGTATTCTTTATTCACTGAGGAAGAGCTGTCAGTGTTTTCTTTTTTTAAAACAAATCAATTTCATTGATACAGATTAATGAAGCATACCATTCATCCAATGTGTACACTCAATGGTATTTTCTATAATCACATAGTTGTGCATTCATCACTTCAATCATTATTTGAGTATTTTCATTATTTCAATAATAATAAACAACAAACAACAAGAAAATTCCTCACCTCTCAATCTCTGTATGCTCTCCCCACTGTACATAGCTGCTGTTTCTGGCTATTCGATCCAAAATGTATCATTAATGGCTTTTAGTATAATCACATTGTTGTACATTCATCATCTCAAAAATTTGAGAACAATTTCATTACTCCAAAAAGAAAGACTCCACACTGCTTAGCATTCCTTCCTCAGACCTACATAACCACCAATCTCATTTCATCTTTATAAATTGATTTATATTTACATTTCATATAAATGGAATCATACATTATGTTGTATTATGAGTCTGTTTTCCTTCACTTAGTATCATGGGGTTTTTTGAGGGTTTTTTTTTTGGTCTGATATTTACATTTTGTAGTATAACTTGTATTTGTTCAGCTTCAAAGAAAAATGGTCTTATATATGTAATTCTACCCATATTCATGTTTCACATAATATATTTATATTTCACATGATATATTTAGTTCATAATAGGGCAATCATACAGTATTTGTCCTTTTGTGTCTGGCTTGCTTCACTCAAAATAATGTCTTCCAGGTTCATCTATGTTGTCATTGTTTGAAAACTTCATTTCTTCTTACCACTGAATAATATTCCATCATGTGTATACACCACAATTTGCTTATCCATTCATCAGTTGATGGACACCTGACTTGTTTACAACTTTTGGCTATTGTGAATAATGCTGCTGTGAACATCAGTGTGCAGATATCTATTTGTGTCACTGCTCTCAGTTCGTCTGGGTATATACCAAGCAATGGTATATTGTCAGGTGTGTCCAATGTCAAGTCTATATTCAACTTCCTTAGGAACCGCCTCACAGTTCTCCACAGTGGCTGTACCATTCTACATTCCCACCAACAGTGAATACGCATTCTTGTCCACATCCTCTCCAACATATACAGTTTTCCAACGTTTTAATAGTGGCCATTCTAAAAGGTATGAAATGATATCTCATTTTAGTTTTGATTTGCATTTCCCTAATCATTATTGATGTTAAAAATTTTTCCTGTGTTTCTTTGCCATTTGTATTTTCACTTTGGACAGTTGTCTTTTCAAGTCTCTTGCCAATTTGTTAATCACATAGTTTGTCTTTTTATAGTTGAGTTGTATGATCTCCTTATATACCATGGATATTAAACCCTTATTGGGTATGTGATTGCCAAATATTTTCTCCCATTGAGTCGACTGCCTTTTTACCCTTTTGACAAAGTCCTCTGAGGTGCAAAAGTATTTAATTTTGAGGAGGTCCCATTTATCTATTTTTTCTTTTGTTGCTTGTGATTTGGGCATATGGTTTAGGAAACTACCATCTACCACAAGATCTTGAAGATGTTTTCATACATTTTCTTCTAGGAGTTTTATGGTTGTTGTTTTTATATCCATTTTGAGTTAATTTTTATATAACGTGTGAGCTAGGAGTCTTCTTTCTTTCTTTTGGATATGGCTACACCATTTGTTAAATAGACTGTTCTGGTCCAGCTTAGTGGGCTTAACAGCCTTGGAAAGATCACTTGACTGTAGATGTGAAGATCTATTTCTAAGTTCTCAATTCAGTTCCATTGGTCAATCTGTCTGGCCTTATGCCAGTACCATGCTAGATATTTTGTTTGTTTGTTTGTTTTTTGCTTTTTACCACTGTAGCTAAGTAACATGCTTTAAAGTCAGGAAGTGAGAGTCCTCCAACTTTGTTTTTTGTTGGTGTCTGGGCATCTTTTTATCTTGATGGGCTTATTTGGTTGGTTAGCTTCTCTTTCCATTTAGGGTTTTATTTTTTTGTTTCTTTGTGTGTGGTAATGTTAATTTTTGATACTTGGTTCCTCTTATTCTATACCTTTGCTGTTGTCTGTGTTCCCCTGGAAAAAAATATTGGTATCAGAGAAAAGGAAAAAGATAAGAAGAGAAAAAGAATAATAGTAATAATACAAAAAAGGTAGAAGAGGAACTGCAAGAACTAGGAAACTAAGTAATATGTGTAAAAATCATGAAAAATGCAAAGGAATAAGAATAAAGAGAGGTGGAATAGAAAAAATAAAACAAGAAACAAAATAGAGAGAATAAAATAGAATCAATTAAAAGGCCAGACAGATGAGAATAGAAGGAAAGAAAAAAAAAAGGAGACAGAAAAAGAAAAAATGAAGACCAAACAAGAAGTGGTGCAATGGAAGAAAAGCAACAGAAGTCAGAAGACAGAAAAATGAAGGATAGAAGAGAAGAGAAATAAAGTAGGTTGAAAAAATAAGTAAAATAAAAAAAGAAAGGGAAAACAGCAAACAAGAAACAAAACAGCAACAAAGAAGCAACCTAGGAAAAACAGGCTTCCCTCTTAGGCCCCTAAAGACTTTCTCAGACCGCTAGTGCTCATCAGTTAATCACCGTGCAGCCTGCCCTCTGCAGGTGATGTATCTAGTTTTAGCAAATAAAATAAAGGAGAAAGAAAAAAAAACCCCCATAAAATGTAAATCAAGACAGTTGAAACTCAGTCTATAAGTTCCCTATCACAAGGTGCTAGCTGCATGCCTTATCTTTCCCTGGATCCCTTCTCTTAGAAGGTACCAGGACTCGAACCAGGGACCTTCTACATGCAAGACAGGAATCACCCCACTGCACTACAGCAGCTTTATAGGCTAAATTGGCTTTTAAAGTCTTTTTGGGTTCTTAGTGTCCCCCATTTCCCTTAAGTGAGTTGGACTTTTAATAGTTTTCAGTGGCTGAGCTAGTTACTTACCTGTCTCCACCCCTGACCTGACCAAGTTCCTCTTTCCCAGGGTGGCTGGGTGTGACTGCCTACCTGAGCAGATTCCCCCTCCCCTCTTCCTGGGGCCACCTCAGTGCTGCCTGGTATCTTTCCTGAGATTCAGAGGGTGCTCAGGTGTCCAAACCCACAGGAGGAAACCACTCTCTTTCTCAGACCTCTCTTTCTCCCAGGGAATGCTCCCTTCTACTCAGCTGGCTGGAGAGAGCCAGCGGGTCCACAGAGGCTATTTGCCTTGGGGATGGAGCTTACCCACCCCCTGTTTACAGCCACAGGGGTGAGCAACTCACGATTTTCCCTTGGCTTTTTATCTCTTTGACCAGCTCCCTCCAGATGGATGCCCTGAAGCCTCCTGTTCTGTGGATTCCCAAATCAGCTCATATGGGTAAGATTTTGACCCTTCTCTGCCATTTTTTGCAAAAGAGCTGGGCAGTGCCTACCTACATTAGTACCATTTCCCTTGAACCCTGTTTCTTTTTTAACATAGGCCTTTGTGGTTATAAATATACCTCTCAGCACTGCCTTTACCATGTCCCATAAATTTTGATATGTTGTATTCTCATTTTCATTCATTTCAAGATATCTACTTTGACCCACTGATTGTTTAAAAATGCATTGTTCAACCTTTGTGTATTTCCAAAATTTCCCCTTTCTCAGCTTCATTCCATTATAATCAGAGAAGGTACTTTGTATCATTTCAATTTTATTAAATTTATTGAGAGCTTTCTTGTGGTGCAACATAAATTCTGTTTTGGAGAAAGATCCATGAGTACTTGAGAAGAATGTATAACCTGCTGATTTGGGGTGCAGTGTTCTGTATATGTCTGTCAAGTCCAGCTCATTTATCATATTGCTCCACTCTGTTTTCTTGTTGATCTTCTGTCTAATTGTTCTATCTATTGATGTGAGTAGCGTTTTGAAGTCTCCAACTATTATTGTAGAGACATCTATTCCTCTTTTCAGGTTTTCCAGATTTTGTTCCATGTATTTTGGGGGACCATGGTTAGGTGCATAGGTATTTATGAATGTTCCTCCTTTCTGGTTGATATATATTTGCCTTCTTCATCTATCTTTGTTTTTCATTTAAATTCTGTTTAGTATGATACCATTATAGCTACCCTCCTCTCTTTTTGTTACTATTGCATGAAATATATTTTCCATCCTTTCACTTTCAGTCTTTTTACATCCTTGTATCTAAGGTGAGTCTCCTGCAGGCAGCACATGTATGGCAAATGTTTTTATATCCATTCTGTCAGCCTATGTCTTTTGATTGGGGAATTTAATCCTTTAACATTCAATGTTATTACCATAAAGGAATTACTTACTTCAACCATTTTATCCTATACTTTGGCTTTTATATGTCATATCTTTGTCCATCTTTTTACTCCTTTTGTTACTCTTTCTGATAACCTTCACTTCTACAGTCTCCTTCTAGCCTCTCTCTCTTCTCTTTTCTTTTCTGGGAGCAGAACACCGTTTAGAATTTCCTGCAGAGATGGATTCTTGTTTATGCACTCTCTTAGTTTCCATTTATCTGTGAATATTTTAAACTAACTATCATATTTGAAGGACAGTTTTGCTGAATAAAGAATTCTTGGCTGACAGTTTTTCTCTGGTACCTTAATTATATCTTGACTTCTTACTCCATGCTTTCTGAAGAGAAATCCTCACTAAGTCTTAGTTGACATCCTTTATATGTGATGTTTTGCTTCTCCCTTGCTACTTTAAGAATTTTCCTGGTATCTTTGGCAATTGGCATTCTGAATACTATGTGCCTTGTAGTAGTTCTATTTGAATTTATTCCAATTGGAGTACACTGTGCTTCCTAGAAACACATATAAATGTCTTTCAAGAGAGCTGGGAATTTTGGGGCCATTATTTCCTCAAATACAATTTCTGCACCCTTTCCCTTCTATTCTTCTGGAACTGTCATAGCATGTATGTTGTTATGCTTTGTGCTATCATTCAACTCCATGAGTCTCTGATCATTTTTTTCCATTATTTTCTCTCTTATCATCTATCTTTTCTATTTCATCGGTTTTGTCCCCAACATCACTTATTCTTTTTTACATGATTTTAAATCTGTAGTTATGTGCCTTTTTCATATTTTTAATCTCACTTATTGTGTGTTTCAGTCCCATAAGCTCTGTTATTTTTCCATGCAAAATTTCAAATTTTTCTTTGTGCTAACCTTGTGTCCTTTTAATGAATTTTATTTCTTTAGCCATGCTGTCCTTCAACTGCATAATTTGATTTAAGAGATTTTGTATCAACTTCATTCATTAATTTTTTCAATGTTGTGTCTAATCTAGAGTTTGATGTGTTCCTTTACCTGAGTCATATCTTCCTTTTCCTTAGTATGGCTTGTAATTTTTTGATGATATCTAGGCTTCTGATTCTGATGGTGAGTTTATTCTAATGTTAAGTTTCTCTCTCTTGCCTAGGGATTTACTGTTAAGTAGTTGTCTGCTTTAACTGTTCTTTGACTCTTGGTTCAACCTATTTTAAATATTTAGGGTTGCCCCTGTTTAGCTGCTCAAAACAGTGCTGAGGACCCAATAGTGAGGTGAGGGCCAGTGTCCAAGGGCCTAGGAGAAGGGGGCAGTAAAGGCACCTGACTGCTTCTTCTATTAATTTATTATTACTTTTCCCTTTTCATGCACTTTCTGGTCTGCCAGCAGATGGTGCTCTTTGACAGACTTCTCAGCTCAGACCCCAGGTAAGGGAGGGGAATGCATTCAGTATAACTCCACAGTAGGTGGTGAAATCTGTCAAATAGCCCTTCCTTCCAAAATCAATCTTGTGAAATACAAAGAATTAATAAATTGATCTACCTAAATTCTATTGGGAAAAAAAAAAAAAAAGGAAGGCCCCTTAACTGAATCTAATCAAAATTTCCTATCTACAATAGTTTTACATGTACAGGAATAGATTAGCTCTAAGGACATGATCTTCTGGGATTCACCCAGCAGCAAATTGTCACAGAGAATTCCTTACAATCAGTTGACTGGTAAAGAGAAAACTTGGGCCTGGTTTACAGATGGTTCTGCACAGTATGCAGTTACCACCTGAAAGTGATCAGCTGCGGTACTGCAGCCCCCTTCTGGAACATCCCTGAATGACAATGTATGTGGGAAAATCCCCCTAGTGGGTGGTACTTTCAAGCAGTGCACTTAGCTATTCATTTTTCATAGAGGTAAATATGGCCAGACATGCATTCATTAGTGCTGTCACTAATGGTTTGGCTGAATGGTCAGGGAATTGAAATGAACATGATTGGAAAATTGGTGGCAAAAGGTCTGGGGAAGAGTTATGTGTACATGCCTTTATAATGGGCATAAATATGAAGATATTTGTGTCCCATATGAATGCGCATGAGAGGGTGACTTCAGCAGAAGATCTTAATAATCAAGTAGATAAGATGAACTGTTCTGTGGATACCAATTGGTCTCTTCCTCCAGCCACTCTGTCATTGCCCAGTGGACTTATGAACATAGTGGCCATCATGGAAGCGATAGAGGTTGTGTATGGGCTCAGAAAAATGGTCTTCCACTCACCAAGGTGGACCTAGATACAGCCACATTCTGAGTGCCCAATCTGCCAGCAGCAGAGACTAATACTCAGTCCCTGATATGGCACCATTCCCTGAGTGGCAGGTTGATTAAATAGGATCACTTCCATCATGGAAGGTGCAGTGATTTGTTCTAACTGGAATAGGCACATACTCCAAGTGTGGGTTTTCCTTCCCAGCATTCAACGCTCTTGCCAAAACTACCATCCATGGACTTACAGAATGCCTTATTCACCATTAATATCATGGCATTCCACACAATATTGCTTCTTATCAAGGAACCCACTTCACAGAAAATGATATGTTGGAATGAGCATATGCTCATGGAATTCACTGGTCTTATCATGTTTCCCATCATCTGAAGCAATTGGATTGATAGAATGTTGGAATACCCTTTTTAAGACTCAATTACAGTGCCAACTAGGTGGCAATAGCCTACAGAGCTGGGGAAATAATTCTCCAGTATGCTGTGTATGCTCTAAATCAGTGTCTGCTCTATGGAACTATATCTCCCATAGCCTGGATTCAGGGGTCCAGGAATCAAGAGGTAGAAAAGGGAATGACAGCACTCACTATTACCCCTAGTGATCTACTAGAGAAAACTTTTCTTCCTGTCCCTGTAACAATAAGCTCTGATGGTCAACAGATCTTAGTTCCAAATGGAGGAGTACTTTAACCAGGAGACCCAATAATGATTCAATTGAAATGGAAATTAAGACTGGCCCCGGTTCACTTTGGACTCCTCATGCCTCTAAATCAATAGACTCAAAAATCAATGGAAAACTACAACAACCCAATCTCAGTAGAACTATTAATGGCCCAGAAATTTCAGGAATGAAATTTAGGTCACCCCACCAGGCAAAGAATCCTGGCCAGCTGAGGTGCATGCTGAGAGTAAAGGGAACACAGAATGGGTAATGGTGGAAGGTAGTGATAAATACCAACTATGACCACGTGATCAGTTACAGAAACAAGGAATGAAATGGTGATGAGTATTTCTTCCTTTTTTATGAGTATGTTTGTATATATACATAAGGCAAATATCTGTGGCAGAAGTTCATATTAGTTTCATGTTGTTGTATTTACATTATAGGATATCAAGTTTAAGAATGACTATTACCCAAGGACTTGCACCTATTCTGGAAAGATTTAGTGTGTTTCTGGTTGTATGCAGGACAGTTGGAATATTGTTAGGTCAAAAATATGAATGTTATTGTTTTTTATTTAGAGATTAATTATGGTTTAAGGTGATGTGTATGGTTGCCAAGTTGACAAGGGATGTACTGTGATAGTTAAGTCCATTTATCAACTTGGCCAGGTGATGGCATCTAGTTGTTAAGTCAAGGAAGCACTAGCCTGTTTCTGTGAGGACACTTGATGGACTTAAATCATCAGCAAGTTGGTTGCATATATGACTGAGGAGACAATCTTCAACAAAGAGAGAGAAGCATCCTATCCAATCAGTTGAAGGCTTCAAAAGTAGAAGTGATGATTTCAGCAGTCAGAATAGAGAATTTCCATCTCTACTTCAGCTAGTCAGCTTCTCAGGAATTCATTATAAGCCTTTATCAGCGTTTGCAGCCCTCAGCCTGCCCTATAGAATTTGGATTTATGCATCCCTATCATTGCATGAGACAATTTTATAAAATCTAATATTTACAGATATCTCCTATAAGTTTTGTTTCCCTAGAGAACGCTGACTAACAGAAATTTTTCTGAGACTGCCATCACAGTTCATGGAGTCTAGTTTTTTGCCCCCATGTGCATGTATAATAGTTTGAGTTTCACTCTGTGCTCACTCCTGTTATGGCCTGTATTTGCACACAGTCATTAACACTGCCAAGCATATGCATGATGGTATATATCATGCTAGCTTCCTGGAAACTACCTTTCAGTGAGGGAAGCTCATTGTTCAGCCAGTGTTTGAGTGGAGATGGTTCATATGCCCCTCATGCAAGTGAGGCTTCACTTATTTGATGATGGATCTGTGTCTGTCTTGGGGAAATTTTTTTGTAATTTTCTATTATGGTAAAATATATAAAACTCAAACTTTCTCTTTTTATCCAATTGCAGGGATACAATTCAGTGGTATAATTACATTCACAATGTTGTGCAGCCATCACAGTATCAATTTGCATATGCATACTCTTTACTATTAAAAGAAATTATTTAGTTTTCCATGGCTGCTGTTACAAGTTACCACAATACCAGTGGCTTAAAACAATGCAATTTTATTGTGTTATATTTCTGGGGGTCATAAATGTAAAATGAATCTTTTTTAAAAAAAGATTTATTTTACTTTTTATCCATTTTTACCCCCCAGCCCCTGCTGTTTTTGCTGTTTTTTATTTTTTTTGTGTGTGTGTGTCCATATGCTGGGCAATTCTCTGTGTCTCTTTCCTGCCCTCTCTTCTCATCCTTCTCCTGTCCTCACCAGGATTTGATCCTGGGAACCTCCGATGTGGGAGAGAAGTGTTCCACCACCTGCACCACCTTAGTTCCTGGTTTTTCGGCACGTCTTGTCTTGGCTGTCCCTTTGTGTCACTCTACTGTTACGTCATCATCTTGCTGCATGGTTGCATCTTGCTCGGTGGGGCCTGGCAGACCTGCACGTGGGGTCTGGGGACTCACCTGCACATGGGGCCTGGGGGCTTACCTGCTCGCAGGGCCTGACGGCCCGTGTGCCTTCTATATTTCCCTTTGTTTTATTGGGAGGTACTGGGGATAGAACCCAGCTCCCTCCATATGGGAGACAGATGCCCAACCATTTGAGCTACATCTGCCCCCCCCAAATGAATCTTAAGGAGCTATAGTGAAGGTGTCAGCAGAACGGTTTGCCCCTGGATGCTCCCCATGCCTTGGCTTGTGATCCCTTTCTTCCATTTTCTAAGTACATGACACCAATCTCTCCTTCTGTCACCATATTGCCTTATTCCTGACTCTGATTTCCTGTCTCCCTTTTATAAGGATCCTTGTGATTACATTGGGCCCATCTGAATAACCCAGGGTACTATCCCAGCCTCAAGATATTTAAATTATATCTGTAAGGTCCCTTTTACCATGTAAAATAACATATTAACAAGTTCTGGGGATTAGGACATGAAAATATGTGGGACATGGGAGAAAGTCCACTAACCATACCTGAGGTGAGTGTTGGTGCCTGACTGGGGATGGGGGTAGGTAAGGAGAGAGTCCCCCACCCAGAGAAGGGGACAGGGCTGGTACCCTGCTGGATGTTGGGAAGGAGAAAGCATCCCATCCAGACATGGTATACTCTGAAGGTTGGTGCAAGTAAATAGGATGAGACACCATGGATGAACTTACATCTGAGCAGAAGATAAGAGTTCAGTGTAAACAAATCTTTTCGTTTTGGAATTTTCAAACATACACAAAAGCACAGTGAATAGTATAATGAACCCCATGTACTGATTATACTTTTAATAAATTATTAATATATGTCTAATATCTTTTTGTCGATAACTCCTCCATTCCCACTCCCTTGCTGCTTTATTTGAAAGAAAATTCAATATATACTTTATACATAAGCAGAGTGCTTAAGAGACAAAGACACTTAAAAAATATAACCCCAAAGTTACTACACTAAAATAATAGTTGTCCCTCAGTCTTGATAAAATTGTATAGACAAAGCTTTAGGGGGCTCTCAGAGCCAAAATCACGATGCCCTGTTGAGCCTCCTGTTTATCTTGAAATTTGAATCCCCACAAAGACAGGCAACCCAGATAGCCAATCAAGCCCTTAATTCATTACACTTGATCCATTATACAACAAAGCCCACCTGCCCTAAACACACTCCTATATGATGGACAAACCCTTGTCCAATCAATAGGAGTCAAGATAACTTCTATTCTATGGCTATAAAAATTATTTGCCAACTCTAGAACCCCGAAGCTACCTCTATTGTGGCTTCCTTTTCTGCAGCAAAAATTTGGTTTCCTGAATAAAATGCTGTAGTCTGCAAATCAACTCTGATTTGTGTTTCACAGTTTCAACATTCATGTTTCCACCATTCCATGATTGTCATAGTGGTTGGAACATTTGCTCTGGGACCAGAAGTGGTCCACAAGCACAGAAGAAACATGTGGCCCCTGCATTCAGGGTGTTTGTGTTCAGCCGTGAACATTGTAGGAGCTGGTAGGAGAGGGGGATTTAGACAGTGGGCATTGGAGTGCCTGGTGGGGACCATACACAGCACTAAGTGATGGGGACATGGGGGCCATGTCCTCACTGAACAATTGTGTGGTCTTCCTGGTGAGGATGCTAACCTTCCTGAATTGCTTTGTAGCACCTGGAAAATGAGAGGGTGCAGATCATAAAGAGTATCCAGTGAGGCTGGAGAGGCAGCCCGTGTGCTGGCTGTACACCCTGTGGTTTCCCTGAGACAGCTGCTTTCTCCCTGGTCAAGGAAGGTCCTTGGCACACCTGGACCTCCCCCATGACCAGTTTTCATGCCTTAGCAACTCTGCCTTCCATGACCAACTTGGCCTGGAGTCTTGACAGCGATTGGGATGATTTTTCACCTGATAGAAGTGAGTCCAAAGACGTGGCCTGCAATTGCCAAAGCCACATCTGCTTCCTCTGGCAGTTCCTCAACACACCTCAGCTGCTCTTCCAGCAATGCTCAGTGTCCTCTTTACTTGTCTCTTCTGTGACCTGCCCTTCCTGAGGAGTGGGTAGCATGGTATGAAGAATGACTTGCATTCCAAGCTCTGTTTCTGAGGAAATGTATGTGCTCTTCAGGCAATTGGGGAATAATTCACAAACCTCTTGGAACCCCATCAAATTTACATTTTACAAAGATTGTAGCCAACTGTGTTAGGAGAACTTTTTAGCACTGTAAGACTGATGTACTGCTTTCCCCAGGTCATCATTAAAGGAAAGCAGAGGAGCCTTTGGGAGGCTGAGCAGCACAGCTTGGGGAGGCCACCTGGCCAGGCTCCAGGTCCATTAAAAAGTTGGGTGGTTCTGGCTTATTAGCCAGTAGTGAGATGTGGGGCAGGGGGTGGGTCCAGAGACCTGGGAGGACTATGTCTGATGCCCCCACCCTGTTCTAGGGTAGAAATTTGTGAAGTCAATTAACAATGCCTTCAAATTTGCCAAGGATCTCAGCTGGAGGAGTTAGTTAATTTCAACAAGCAATTAGGTCTCCTGAGAGCTTGCGTGTATGCAGTTGAAGGCAAGAGGCAAGGAAAGAGTGTTAATGGTGATTCTCATGAGCTGGGGCTTCCTTATTTTAAAATTTGACTCAGAAAAGGGGGCTGAGGTGGGGTAAGAGGCATTTAGAGTCTTTTGCTGCCTCAGTAGTCACTTGATTTCCCAGTCTTTGTTTTCCTGCAAAGAGGTGACTGTCCTGATGAGTTGTGGCAGAGCCTGCAGCTTTTCCAGAGCACACTCTGAAATCTGCTAATTTTTGTCACATACCTAAGACATTAAACACCCACATACCCCAGATTATGGATGGGATGTCAGCCTTCCCGCTGCCTCAGAGGGCTCCACCTACCACCTGAACACATTTGAGTCTCCTGATGGGCTGGCTGGACCTTCTCTGTCTTTGAACTTAACTCCCATTTTGTGGTGCATTACTTTTCTGCAGTCTAGCACTATCTAGATTTTAAAGGGATTATTTTCAGTGTTTAGATGTTTATTGAAGACTAAAGTGCCCAAACTATTAAGAGTATAATTTGATGAATTTTCAGGAACTGACACACCCCTGATCAGGAAGCAGCTACTGCCAGAACCCCAGAAACACATGATTGTTCATCCACCCACAGCCCCAGGCCCTGACCACAATTGCCACCACTTTAACACTAGAGAGTAGTTTTGCCTGTTTTTCATTTTCATGTAAACGGACCCCCACAGCATGTGCGCTTTCATGTCTGGCTTTTGTTCACTCAATATTGTGTTTGGAATAGAGTACCTGTTACCCAAGATAATAAGTGACAATATATGACAAAGATAAATAAATTGTCAAAGCTACTAAATGACAGAGCAGGATTTGAACCCAGAGTATCTGGTTCCTGAACTCTAAACCTCTGTGCCATACTCTCTCCTCAAGACAGCCGTTCCAAGGTTTGCAGAAGATTAAAGAGATTAAAGCAGCACAAATGTGTACAGCACTTCATAGTTTGCAAAGTGATCTTCATGTATATTATATTGTTTCAGTCCAAGGATATAGATAGTATTGTTTTATTCCCATTTTATAGATCAGGCAAATGGAGGTTCACTGGAGTTTAATGACCTTCATGGTTATGGAGGGATGGAGAGTAATAAGATGACAATGGGAGACAATGAACTTTTGTCCGGTGCCTTCTACATGCCAGACACTTGCAGAATTTACTCCTCACAGCAGCCCTGCACATCTGCAAACACTGCATAAAGAAGGGTAAGTGGGAAGTGCTAGCTCCATCCAAACACTGAACCAAGAAGAGTGGGTGGGAAGTGCTGTCTCCATCAGTGAGGCCAAGAAGTAGCAGCCTGTTGGTTAATGTTTGGTGTGTCAGCTGGAGCTGAGTAGCCAGTGCTGCTTCTAGCTGGCAGGGGTGGCCATGGTGGCATCAAAGCTGCTGATGCACGGCTGGGCCATTCCTCTCTGTCCTCCTGACCAGGGACTAAACTTTAGTGCTATACTTTCACAATTAAAAATGGAATTTCAAGCAAATGTTAAAAACACATAAAGAGAAATTCTGGGATTCTGCTTTCAATTAATCATTCAGCTTAACACGTCTAAGAAACCTAGAAGAGCTGAATAACAGTAACAAAACCCCATCTGTTTGAAAACATTGAGAACTGGCAAGATAGTGAGTACTGCAAGGCTGAGAGCCAAAAGGCAGGGAAGCTTAGAAAGTTAACCCTGGAATTTGGGGCTAATTTTACCCCCAAAAGGTGCCTGCTATTTCTGGTGGAGGAAGCTGAAAAGCTGAACATTGTATTGAGGAATTATTTGAAGGAATGTTCGGAGTGTACTCTGATGCTATCTTCCTCTAGAAGGAATTTGTTTGTTGTTTTCACTACTCACAGGCTCATTGTGATGATAGTTGCCTAGAGTAATATGAATCAAAGTTCAAAGCCAGCACTTTTCTTTCCCAGTTTGATGATTCAAAGTTGACATAGGTCATGCTCATTCCTAGGGTGCAGCTCTTTGGCCTTCCCTGCCCCCCAGATAGGGCATGGGCCTTTAGGCTTTTGGTGCAGATGGATACTTCTCCGTGAGGCCTCAGCTGGCTCAAGGAGCCCCAAGTGCTGGGCTCATCTCACTGGTTCCCAGTCTTTTGACCCTGGAGGGAGGTATTCTGGGCAGAAGGACTTGTGAGCTCCCTAGAAGGAAGGGATCTGGGCAGAGGGGATGTGTGGGCTCTCTGGAGGAGGGGCCCAGGTGGAAGGACTTGTTGAATCCCCTTGAGGGAGGGGTATAGACAGAGGGCATGTGAGTCCCCAGGAGGTAGGGGGTCTGGCAGAGGGACATATGAGCTTCCTGGAGGGAGGTGGTCCTGGCAAAGGGACATATAAGCTCCCAGGTGGCCATCTGTGTCTATTTGGCTCCTTTTCTGAGGGGTTTTCTTGGGGCTCTGAAAAGGCCCTCTTCTCTTTCTACCCTTCCCTCTCTCTAGGTAGCCTCAGTCATGTTACTGACTTAGACTATTTTCTGTATTTCTATTCCTAGATCAGCTTTCTCTCTGGATCTCTAGGTCCAGATATTGAATTATCTACTGGACATTTCCAAATTCTCCCAAACCTCCTTCTTGGTTCCTGTCTGGGTTGGTGCTGCCCCCATCCTCATGGTACATGGTCCTTATCCTCAACACTTCCCTTTCCCTTTCTCAATGAATCAACAGTCATATGGTTCTAACTCCTGGACAGCTCTTTATTCCTATTTGATTATTGCATCCTTAATTTCTTGGACAAATGTGAGGCACCATAATCCTTTCCTGGGGTTTTTACATCAGCTTTCTAGTTGGATTTTGCTTTTGCTCTTCGGCTCTTACTTGCAGTGTCCACTCTGAGGCTGGAACAATCTTGTAAAAACACAAATATGATTTTATGACTCTCACACTCAAGACCTTTCACGGCTTCCCAGTGCCCTTGTGATTAAAGTCCAAGCACCTCACCTGGGCCTGCAAGACCCCTCCATCAGGTCCCTTATGGCCCCTCCATTGTCCACGTCTGCTCCAGAGACGTTAGACTTCTTCCTGTCTTTGGTTTGGGCAGCTCACCCGGGAACCCCTGGTAGAATTGGGTGCTATCAGGGTTCCTAATTTTCATTTCCTCCCATCATCCCTTAGTGACCTGATCTGTCTGTGTCTACCTGTCTGCTCTCTCCTTGTTACCATAAGAGCCTATTCCCTCTGGACTAGGCTGTACACTTGTCTCTAGTCTCCTCACACTCCTATGGCCTTCTTGCCTCACACCTACCAGTTTTCAGAGGTGACATGATTAAATGTCTATCACTGACTTCAGCTTTGCTGTTACCTTACCCTCTGCCTTCCCCCTACATGACCTTCTGATCTTCCCTTACCTGACTCTCTGCCCTCTTCTTACTTGACCCACTGTTGTCCCCTAACCTGACCCTCTGCTGTCCCTTTGCCTGTCTCACTGCTCTCCTGTCAATCCTTTGGCCAACACTTCTGATATTATGGGGACTTGGCAGCAGAGGACAAGATTTGGTAGTCCTGGCAGGTTGTGGAAGTATGGCTGCCCATCTGATCATCTATGTTTTGCTGCCTGTGGCTAGCCCTGCGATGCAGCCTCCATGTACTCCACTGGCCAATGGGGTGGTCAATATTTAGAACTTGTAGAAAACCAGTCAGACAGCTGTTGGCCAGGAGGTCAGTGTGGCCAGTAGTGGAGGGTATGGTGCATGCTTAGATGGGTCAAGAGCATTCTCATCCTGACCACTGTTTGACATGCCTCTCAGGCAACATCACTCTTTTCTTCCTGGCTGCAAGGCTCTGGCTTTGCCATCCCTTGCCCAAAGACTCATTTTCCCAGCTTTTCTCTCTTTCCTTCCTTCTGAGTATCTGAATCTCCTGCAGCATTATGGCCACAAACTCTCTGTTCTGCAGAGTTTGGAAAGTTTTGCCAAATGCCTTAAACCCATCAGAGCAGTGTGAACAAATTCATTTGCCTTCTGGTGGGGAGAATTCTCTCTGGGGACCCAGGAGAGAAGACTTTGTAGGCCATGCCTGAGGTTGGCTGTGGGTGTGCTGTTGGCCTGCTACTGTTTGGGATCTATCTCTGTCTCTTGAGAGCCTTTGGGTAGTTCCCCTCTGACTTGCATACCTCCCCACCATGCCTCTGTGCCAGACTGATAGCCCAGGTGCTGCTCTCTGTAGCATTTTATCTGCACATCCAGAGCCAGCTTCATCAACAATCTGCTCAGAAGGTCTCACTCTCTACAGTTGTCATCTTGACATTCTTAATTTTATCAAAGGACTCCACATTTTCATGTGCGTTGAGCCCCACAAATTATGTAGCCAGCTTTTGTACATTTTTTATTTATTGAAATTATTCTGTTTATAAAAGTAATACATGTACATTTCACAATATTTAGAAAGAACAGATAAGACACAAAAAGAAAATGAAAAATCATCTAACATTCCGTGTCCCAGAAATGAACCATTTTATCATTGTTTCATGTCTACTGAATACTTTCCTTTGCAGAGAAGTACAGATGAGAGAATGAGAATCTCCTTTACACAATACATCACAGTGTGCTTTCTATTATTTTGTGTGTCTTTCACTTAATCAGTAGTTCATATTCACTTCTCCATACTTTACTCATTTATACCATTGTTTTTAATCAATTTTATTGATACAAATTAACATGAATCCTTCCAAAGTGTATAATCAATGGTATTTGTTGTAATCACATATTTGTGCATTCATCACTTCAATAGTCTTAAAGCACTTTCATTATTCAATAATAATAATAAACAAAAATCAAACAAAACTCATCATATCGATCTCTCTATGCTTCCCTGCCATACACAGCTGCTACTATTTTTCCTTCTTTCTAGAATATTTCTATTTCTATTTTCTAAAAACAGTTTTATATATGCATTAACACTCATATTCTTATTTTACATGAGGTTTTATATCTTATACAGTCCCATGTTACAGTTTTTAGATTTCGTTCTAGTAATATGCATGACCTTAGACTTTCCTTTTCAATCACTGTCATATCCATATAACAGCTCTGCTATGTACAAATACCATGATATGCTTTTACCATTTCTGTTCATTTCCAAAGATTTACAAACAGCCTTTCTACCAATTCTGCACAGATTAACCCTCAGCTTTCCATTCTCTACCCTCCTTCTATTTTCTGTTGACCTATATTCTAATTATTAATTCCTTGAGTTTACATGATATATTTCGCTCATAATAGCGCAATCACAGTATTTATCCTTTTGTGTCTCGCTTGCTTCACTGAACATAATGTCCTCCAGGCTCATCCATATTGTCATGGGCTTCACGATTTCATTGCTTCTTACCACTGCATAATATTCCAATGTGTGTATACAACACAATTTGTTTATCCATCCTTCAGTTAATGGACACCTGGGTTGTTTCCAACTTTTGGCAATCATAAATAACACCACTGTGAACATCAGTGTGCAGATATCTGTTCGTGTCTCTGCTCACAGTTCTTCTGGGTATATACCTGGTAATGATTTTGCATGGTCACATGACAAATCCTTAGGAACTGCTAAACAGTCCTCCACGGTGGCTATACCATTCTACATTCCCATCAACAGTGAAAAAGAATTCCTATCTTTCCACATCCTCTCCAACATTTAGAGTTTTCTGACTACTTAATAGTGGCCAGTCTAACAGGTGTGAAATGATATCTCGTAGTTTTGATTTGTATTTTTCTAATCGCTAGTGATGTTGAACATTTTTTTGTTTCTTTTCCATTCGTATTTATTCTTTGAACAATTGTCTTTTTCAAGTCTTTTGCCCATTTTGTAATCATATACTTTGTCTTTTTATTGTAGTTGTATGACCTCTTTGTATATCATAAATATTAAACACTTATCGGATATGTGACTGCCAAATATTTTCTCCCATTGAATCGGCTGCCTTTTTCCCCTTTGATGAAATTCTTTGAGATGCATAAGTGGTTAATTTTGAGAAGGTCCCATTTATTTATTTTTCTTTTGTTGCTCATGCTTTGGATGTAAGGTTTAAGAAACTACCACCGATCACAAGATCTTGAAGATGCTTTCCTATGTTTTTTTCTAGGAGATTTATGGTGGTTGCTTTTATATTTAGGTGCTTGAACCATTTTGAGTTAATTTTTGTATAAGGCATGGGATAGGGGCCCCCTTTATTTCTTTTGGATATGGATATCCAGTTCTCCCAGCACCATTTGTTGAATAGACTGTTCTGACCCAGCTGGGAGGCTTGACCACCTGGTCAAAAATCAATTGACTGTAGATGTGAGGGTAGATTTTTGAGTTTTCTATTTGGTTCTATTGGTCAATGTGTCTGTCTTTATGCCAGTACTATGCTGTTTTTACCACTGTAACTAAATAATATGCTTTAAAGTCCGTAACTGAGAGTCCTCCAACTTTGCTTTTATTTTTAAAGATCTATTTGGCCCTTTGGGACCCTTATCCTTCCAAATAAATTTGATAATTGGTTTTTTCATTTTTCCAATAAAAGGATTTTGAGATTTTTATTGGGATTGTGTTGAATATGTAAATGATTTTGGGTAGAATTGACATCTTAATGATATTTAGTCTTCCAGTCCATGCATATGAAATATCCTTCCATTTATTTAAGCCTTCTTTTGTTTCTATTAGCAATGTTTTGTAGTTTTCTGATACAGAAATTAATTGCTATTATAAATGGATTATTTTTCTGATTTCTTCCACAGATTGCATAGCAGTAGTGTATAGAAATACTACTGATTTTTGCATATTTATCTTGTATCCCCCATTTTGCTGACCTTGTCTATTAGTTCTAGTAGCTTTGTTGTGGATTTTTCAGGAGATTCTAGATATAGGATCGTGTCATCAGCAAATAGTACAAATTTTACTTCTTCCTTTCCTATCTAGCACAATATTGAATAACAATGGTGACAGTAGGCATCCTTGTCTTATTCCTGATCTCAGTGGGAAAGCTTTCAGTCTTTCCCCATTGAATACAATACTAGCTGTAGGTTTTTCATATATGCACTTTACATATTGAGAAACTTTCCTCCTATATTTTGGAGTGTTTTAATCTAGAAAGGTTGCTGCAGTTTGTCAAATGCGTTTTCTGCATCAATTGATAGTATTGTGATTTTTCTTCTTCAATTTATCAATGTGGTTTATTACACTAATAATTTTGGTTAGAATTGATATCTTAATGATATTTAGTCTTCCTGTTCATGATTATGGAATGTCTTTCCATTTACATAAGTCTTCTTCTGTTACTTTAGCAATGTTTGATTTTCTTGTGTTGAACCATCCTTACATACCTGGGATAAAACCCACTTGATCGTGGTGTATAATTCTTTTAATGTGCCTTTGGATTCTGTTGCAAGTGTTTGTTGAGGATTTTTGCATCTATATTCATTAGAGATATTGGTCTGTAATTTTCTTTTTTGTAATATCTTTATCTAGTTTTGGTATTAGGGTAATATTTACTCCCTCGAATGAGTTTGGTAGCATTCTTTCCTGTTCCATATTTTGGAAGAGCTTGAACAAGATTGGTATTAGATTGTCTTTGAATGGTTGCTAATATTCACATGCAAAGCCATCTGGTTCCAGGCTTTTCATCTTTGGGAGGTATTTGATGACTTTTCAATCTCTTCATTTGTGATTTGTTTTTTGAGGTCTTCTCTTTCTTCTAGGGTCAGTGTAGGTGGTTCATGTATTTCCAGGAATTTGTCCATCTTGTCTACATTTTCCAGTTTTTTTTTTTTTTTTTTTTTGGCATATATTTATTCATAGTATCCTCTGATGATCTCTCTTATTTCTTCGGAGTAAATGGTAATGCCCTTCTCTCATTTCTGATTTTATTTTTTTGTGTGTCTTCACTGTTTTTTTCTTTGTCAGTATAGCTAAGGGTTTGTTGATTTTGTTGATCTCAAGAACCAACTTTTGATTTTGGTGATGATCTCTTTTGTTATTTTGTTCCTGATTTCATTTATTTCTGCTCTGATCTCTACAATTTATTTCCTTCGGTTTGGTTTGGGATTGTTTGCTATTTTTTTTTTTTTTTTAGTTCCTTCAACTGTGCATTTAGATCTTCAATTTTAGCTTTATCTTCTTTTTTAATGTGAGCATTGAGGGCTATAAATTTCCCTCTGAGCACTGCCGTTGCAGTCTCCCATAGATTTTGATATGTTGTGTTCTCATTTTCATTCATATCAAGATAGTTGCTGCATTCTCTACAATTTCTTCTTTGACCCAGTGATTAAGAGTGTATTACTTATTCTTCATATATTTATGAATTTTCCCTTTTCCATTCATTATTGATTTACAGCTTCATTGTTATAATCAGAGAATGAATTTTTTATAATTTTGGTCTTTTAAATTTATTGAAACTTGTCTTGTGACCCAACATATGGTCTATCTTGGAGAAGGATCCATGAGCACTTGAAAAGAACATGTATCCTGCTACTTTTGGGTGCAATCTTTATATGTGTCTGTAAGGTCTGGTTCATTTACCATATTCAAGGTGTCTGTTTAGTTATTTGTCTTCTGTCCAGATTTCTGTCCAATACTGAGAGTCCTTTATTGAAGACTCTGACTATTATTGTACAGACTTCTATTCTTCCCTTCAGTTTTGCTAGTGTGTGCCTCATGTATCTTGGGGCACTCAGGTTAGCTGCAAAAACATTCCGTTTAATTATTTCTTTTAAGTAAATTGCCCTTCTTCATCCCTTATAACAGTTTTGCATTTGAAATTTATTTTGTCTGATATTAGTATAGCTACTCCAGCTCATTTTTGGTTACTGTTTGCATGAAATACCTTTTTTCCAAACTTGGACCTTCAATCTGGTT
This sequence comes from Tolypeutes matacus, assembly GCA_026826555.1. Classification (NCBI taxonomy): domain Eukaryota; kingdom Metazoa; phylum Chordata; class Mammalia; order Cingulata; family Chlamyphoridae; genus Tolypeutes; species Tolypeutes matacus. The sequence continues at coordinate 1,045,587 of JAKSZT010029587.1, read as the reverse complement.
GTGTCCTTCCATCTAAGGTGGGTCTCTTGTAGACAAAATTTGGTGGCTCATATTTCTTAATCCATTCTATCAGTCTATGTGGTTTGACTGGGGAGTTTAAGCCATTAACATTCAATTTCATTACTGTAAAGGCATTACTTACTACATCCTTTTGTCTTTCAGCTTTTTGTTGTCATATTGTTCTATTGTCTGTCTTCTTAGCCTTTATTTTCCCTTTCCTAATAATTTTCATTTCTACAGTCTTCTCCAAATCTCTTGCCCTTGTTTTTTTGTTTCAGGCTGCAGCATTCTCTTTACTATCAATACTAATTCTGGCCTTTTGGTAACATATTCTATCAGTTTTTGTCTGTGAAGTCTTTGAACTTACCCTCATTTTTTAAGGACAATTGTGCCAGATACAGAACTCTTGGCTGGCAGTTTTTCTCTTTCAGAACCTTAAATGCATCATACTACTTTCTTTTTGTCTCCTTGGTTTCCAGTGAGAAGTTGGCACTTAATCCTTTTTAGTTTCCTTCTTATGTGATGCTTTGATTTTCTCTTGCTGCTTTCAGAATCCTCTCTTTATCTCTAATATTTGTCATTCTGTATAGTAGGTGTCTCGTGGTAAGTCTATTCAGATTGATTCTGTTTGGGGTATGTTACCCTTCTTGGTTATTGATATCCTTATGTCCTTCATAAGGGTTGGGAAGTTTTCAGTCATTATTTCGTCAAATATTCCTTCTGCTCCTTTTCCATTCCCTTCTCCTTCTGGAACATCAATAATGCAAATGTTTATGCATTTCTCATTGCCATTGAATTCCCTGAGACTCTGTTCCATTTTTCCCATTCTTGACTCCTGTCCTCCTGTCTTTTCCATTTCATATGATCTGTTTTCAAAATCAATAACTCTGTCTTTGAGAAATCCATGTCTGCTCTTATGTGTCTCTTATGTATTTTTAATCTCTTCTATCATGTCTTTCATTCCCAAAATATTGGTTATTTTTCTTTGCAGGCTTTAAAATTGTTCTTTATGCTCCTATTTTTTTATTTCTTTAGCCATATTTTCTTTCATTCTTTGAATTCATTTAGGAGAGTTGTGTGATTTCCACTGATTAATTCTCTTAAATCCTGTATCTGCAGGACATTTGATTTGTTCTTTTTTTCTAGGTCATCTTTTTCTGCTTCTTAGTATGGCTTGTAATTTTTTGCTGTTTTCTAAACATCTGAATATGTTGTCAAATTTCCTCTTTTCATCAATTTCTCTCTCTTGCTTGGTGTGTTTTTTTAAGTCATTAAAATTGCCCAGCTTAAGTTATCAAAATTTGGCCAGGGACCCACTAAAGGGACACAGATTTTCTCCCAGGGGTTAGGATACAGAGAGAACAAAAAACAGTTTTTGTCTATGCAATTTCCAGACCAGTAGCAGATGGTGCTCATCAGCACACCTTTCTGTGGAGGTGTTTCAGTCTGGGCTTTTCTGTGTTCCTGTGTTGAATCTCCAAGAGAGATTCAAAGCAGGTTCTCCTGGCTGAATTCACTGAAGAAAAGCCCCCTGACTCTGCCTCTCTTTTCCCTTGAAAGAGCTGACAGGGGGAATATGTCTTGTCTCCTCTCAATCAGCTGCAGTGGTCCCAGGGTTTTACTGAGCTTAATATTTTGGTGGGTGGGGGAGGGGAGCGCTTCCTGGCCACCATTGGGGCTTGGTAATTCATTTTTGTTATTTCAGGTTCTTAGTCTTTCTGTCTCTCATCCTCCTGGGAGTTGTGTAGCACTGCCTTGGTCTGCTGACCCCAAAGCAGGTCCCTCAGACAGCTTTTGGCTCTTTCTCTATTGCTTTTGTGAAATTATTGAACCCTGCCTGTTAGTCTGATGCCAACTTCCCACAATCCCCTCTACCATTCTTTTTAATGATGACCTCTGGTTCCATTGTGTGCATGTCCCTAAATTTATTTAATACACTCTTCTTGAATATTGGCCTATTTCCTGAGGGTGACCACCCTGCCAGAAAGAGGAATGTGAGTCTTTATGATGGCCTTGGAACCCATTTCTAGAAGAAAGTTGTTGGGTGACAGGTCTTGTACATTTTTAAGAATTTTGATTAAATTGCTACATCTCTCTGTTTATGATACTTTGACCTTGGAACAATCCCAGTATTCATTCAAAGCTTCCAAGTGATCAGACCAGTCCTGTCTTTCTGTGGAGCCCTGGACTTTGGTATGCTGCAGCCATAGAGTTTAGAATTTTCTGAGGACAGGCCTGTAGCATCTCACACTAGCTTGAGAAAGCCCACCAGTCCTTCCCAGATGCCTGTGGATATCCGGGGGAGGATCTTATGCTTGTGTCAGATGAGATCTCTGGTATACCTGAAGACTTGTGAGTGCTAATTGGCTTCATACCAGGATGTTGGTTGGGCTAGTTTGGATCCACCATCTGTTTGAGTAGACCACATACACCCTGTCTACTAGACTGCTGGCCCAGGGTGGCAGCAGAGGTGGCCATGGATGGCACTGTTCCCTCTGCAGTTGTGGCCCCTTTTCCTTGTCTGCTGGAACCTCCTCCAGGTGAATGTTTGTTGCAGCCTACACAGGCTCCAGACATAGCACAAGCACCAGTCACCAATCCCTCCCCATTACCTGATTGCTATGGACACATTTTTGTTAACTTTACATTTCATTAAAGTAACTGAGTTCACCAAATGAAGAGTAGTAATGGAAGTGAAACTTGATATAAAGTTGGGGATTTGCATTAAAACACCTAACTTCTAAATCCTCAACAATTCTAAAGGTAAGTTTTCAATATCCATATATTTTTTTTACTGTATTTTTGCTCCAAAGGCACAGAGGGAAGGAGTTCTGAGTCTCCTGGGGTTCAGAAAACTTTGTGAGGGTCTGGCCTAGGTCGGGTGACCTGGGCAGCAGGGGACAAGTGGGACCTTTTGGAAGCTTCCAGGATCTGCAGACAGCTTGACTCTGGCATTGCCCTGGGCCCTCCACCTATGTGCTGAGACCCCAGGAGATGGAGTAGCCCTGTATGCAGAGGCCATCTTCCAGAGCATAGGAGACCTTTCTGTAGGAATGCTCCCTGATGAACTGGGGACTGCTGAGTGGCTGTGCATAAAGGTATGTGGCAGTAAAGACCAGCTTAGGCAGGTCAGCAGACAACCATGCAGCCCATTCTCTGTCAGGGCCTGTGTCTGTGATGCCAGCCATGCTGAGGCAGTCCCCAGGGCAGGAGAGTGAGCTCCATCCCAGGGTCAGGATGTGGCTCAATCTGGGTGCATGTCTTGCCCAGGATGCTATGAGTGCCTCTCCCTTTCTGGGCCTTGGCATTTTTATCTGTCTGCAGGAGGAGCAGGAGAAAAGCTTTTCTTTCTGAGCTGTTGGAGCACATGCCTTGTCCAACTGCCCGCTTCTCAGTCCAGAAACTCTTCTCATTTATTGTAATGTTGGTGTCTGGATTTCTCAACTTGGCTCCCAAACCTGTGCTTTTGCTTGTTGCCTCTCCCCAACACTCACACACACCGCTACTTCAGGACCTCCTCAGGGCACTCCCCAGGGGTCTCTTGTACACTCCAGCTGTGTAAAATCAGAATATCATCACTGTGAGAATTAAGTGCCGGGTTCGGGCATGAAAGGTGATCCTGACCTCACTCTGTACATTGAGGTCAAGATTCCAGCAGGTGAGACTCTGAAGCCCAGTGTGCCAAGCAGTTGAGCCTGTGCTGAACCCAGGCCACAGCCCCTGAGCCAGCACTGACACAGGTGTGGCAGGTGAAGTACAAAAGTCTGGTCTCTTCTGTGCCTCCAGCTGGGACCATCCAAGGAGTCCTGCTGGGAGGCAGAGGCAGGCCCTGTGCTGGGAACCCAGGAACTGGTGAGTCTGGACGATTTCATCTTGAGGTGTGACTTGTGCAAGTAGGAGTTGAATGTTTTCTGCAAACATCTCAGGTGTGACCTGGCTGTGCAGTGGTCGAGTCCACTTCAGAGGGATCATGTTGTATGAGTGGTATAAATTGTGTGGTGCAAAGTATAAACCATAATGTAAACCATGCTTAGTAGCAATGCTTCAATATGTGATCATCAATTGTAACAAATGTACCACACTAATGAAAGATGCCGTTAATGGGGAAAAGTATGGGAGAGGAAGGTGATGGGTATATAGGAATCCACTATGTTTTTGCTGCAACATTTATATAGTCAAAAGCTTTTTTAAAAGCAAAGAAAAATAAAAAGAAGGTTATGGCTTGCTCAGCAGCAGATTCCAGCATCTTTACTTTGCAGGTTGAACATGAACATATAACCTCCTGTGGCACACAAAAGTGGTACATTCAGGTAGGGATGCTGCAGCCTGGCATGTTTCCAAGGCCTTGATTTTCTTATATGAGATTGGAGGTAATGCCACTGTGCCACTGCCATGGGCTTGAATGGGACCCTATCTCCCCAGTAAATGAGGGTTGAGGTGATTTCTATGGTCCAAAACAGACCAAGGAGCTGTCCTCTGTGCTGAAGCACCCGTAAACCCCCAATTCTGCCACAGAGGATTATACCCAGCTTGAGTCCTCACTGTTGTGAATTCTCCTTCTGGGCAATGTAACTGGTGGCCCCTCAGGAAGAGGACCTCAGGGTTAAAGAGTGGCCCATGCCCCAAGGAGTACAAGACTGTAGCTGGGGCTGTCCTCATCTACTCTGGAGGGTGAAGCTGAGGTGATCCATGTCTCCCAGAGGGGAGAGGAACCCAGGGGTGGGAGCTGATGCCCTTGGATAGTGCTGTTAAATGTTAGGTATCCAGGCCTAGGTGGGATCCAGGACCCAAGGGACGTTGAGGGAGGGGAGGGCTTTGAGTGGTCCTTGGAGGCTCAGGTGATCAATGGGGAGGTAAGAGGAGGACTCAGGACAGAGCATGAATGGAAGACTAATTAAGGCAGTGGGACATTCAGTGTTGGGAATAAGGTGGGTAGGGGGAGAGAGAATAAAGAGGAAGAAAGGACAAGAAGATAGGATAGAAATGGAGGAGGCACAGAGGGGAGGAGGGATGGTGGATGGAAGAATGAGTCCTTGAATTTCAATACCATCTTGCAATTGGATTTGTTTTGTAAAAGAAGTCACAGTGGAATCATTTTATCTGCTGGAGAAGTGGAAAAAATAGCAACATTAATGTCCTTTTGTGTCTGGCTTTCTTCACTCAGCATAATGTCCTCCAGGTTCATCCATATTGTCATGTGCTTCACAACTTCATTGCTTCTTACCACTGCATAATATTCCAACGTGTGTATACAACACAATTTGTTTATCCATTCATCAGTTGTTGGACACCTGGGTTGTTTCCAACTTTTGGCAATCATAAATAACACCACTGTGAACACTGGTGTGCAGATACCTGTTCGTGTCTCTGCTCACAGTTCTTCTGGGTGTATACCTAGTAATGATTCTGCCTGGTAATATGACAAATCTATATTCAACTTCCTTAGGAACTGCCAAACAGTTCTCCATGGTGGCTATACCATTCTACACTTCCACCAATAGTGAAAAAGAATTCCTATCTTTCCACATCCTCTCCAACATTTAGAGTTTTCTGACTACTTAATAGCAGCCAGTCTAATAGGTGTGAAATGATATCCCGTAGTTTTGATTTGTATTTCTCTAATCACCTTTTTGGGGAAGATGGATATGGTTCTGGGGTCCCCTCCTCACTCCAACCCCTCTCCTGCATCTCCCATTCCCCCTCCCCAGTTCTCTCTGATGTTCTACAGCTGAGGGGCATGGGACCACATCCTGTAGGAAGCCTTGTAACCAAAATATTAACATATGTGTTTTAATACACTGAATAGTATTTTAGGCAACTGCTAACTTTCTGATATATTATTATGTAGCCAAAATAAAACACCAATTACTGTTATAGCTCACTAAATTATGTATGTTGATGTATATTAGCCTTTGAGTGGCCAGAATCTGATATCTGTAACTGTAATTCACTGAAAAACATTTTTTTCCTGTGTGGCACAGTAGTTTATGGGCCTTTCTCTTGGAAATGTGCCATGCTTACAGTAACAAATTTTGGTGAGCCAGCCAGGAGCCATTTTGCTCTGGTATATAGTCCCCAGAGCAGACCCAGTAAGTGTCTTGTTGACTGCAAGGCTTCCCCAGATTCCTTAGCTCCATCCCTAGCAACACTTGGGGATATCTCTGGAGGACTGAGGCTGGAGGGTCGAAGTGAAGTTTCTAACATAGGCAGACACTGGGCAGTTTGTGTGAAGGTGATTCTGAAGTTGAAACTTTCCTTGTGCTAGGTAAGTCTGTGAAATTATCTCTTTTGTTCTGATCAGTGGTTGCTTTCATTTGTCCATCTGCTCATGCCTAGGAGCTCATAAATACAGACTTGGTGGCCTGTGATCTCAGATTTGAGGTTTGCCTGTTGATTTTATAATCATATTTTTGCTTTTGAGTTAGACACCTGTTGAATTTGAGAAGCTCCTGCCTTGATGATTGGTCTTTGTGACTTTTGTTGGTGTTGCCTAACTATGGGTGTTGTTGATGGGCAGGATGAGGGGGGAGCACCAGGAGGTAGTCGGCGTTCCCGGGGGCCTTGACGGCGAGGGAAAGAATTATTGTGGAGACAAGGTGAGTATGCAGGGGGGGATCTTTATTGAGCAAGTGCACAACCTTTTTATAAGCTAGGTAAGGGGTGGAGCAGGAGGCAGGGCAAGAAAAGAGAGGAAGTATGTGGCAGGCGGGGATTGGGCACAGTTGGTTGTTAGGGAGGGTTTGTTATCTGTCGAAGGCGGGAAGGTTTCGCGGGCGCGGGAAAGTTTCGCGGGCGCGGGAACAGGGTGAGCTGCTTCTTTAAAGGCTAAATATAGGATCAGGCTGTTATTTGTTGTCGGTCGGCCATTTTAGCTTTACATTTTTCTGGCTGCCTCCAACATCTCCTTCTTTTTGTTTTATTTGAGCCTTATATTGTATAGCTAGCTGAGGAAAGCAGAGGCCTCTTGGAGGAAGGGTGTTTGTATATGCAAATGTGCTATTTGCGAAGGAGGGTCTGTGCCTGTCTTAGGTCAGGGCTGTACCCTATCAGTCTTACCCGTCATTGGGAAACATGGCAGCAGAAGGCCATGCCCCTGTCTTAGGTTGAATGATGGGTCAGTCCAGTTGCCCGTCATTGGCTAGCCAGCCCAATGTTTTATTGAGCATTCTGCTCAGTTAGAACGAGCCCTTGTGCTAGTGAGGCGTGCTTCTCAGAGAACAGTTAGGTTGTATTCACTTTTAACTGTCTCTTGCAGTGCTTTGCCTCGCACTCAGCTGCTTAAAGGCGGGGAGGGTTGGAGGGCACCGTTACTATGAAGGGCAGAAACAACGCGGTTATGTTTGTTGGCCAGACTTTAGCCTGCCTTACCTTATTATGAGTTAGTAGCTTTGGAAAGGAGCCCGGACTAAGGGTGATGGAACAGGCGAGTGGCTGCTTAGTTTTGGAGAGCCACGGCTATAGCGGTGGGGCTTAGGGCGAATGAAGTTTTGGAGGCGAGGTCTCGGACTGGAGGAAGCAGGAGTGGATGGCGTTGTGGGTGGGTGTTTAGAGCTGGATTTGCTTGAGGGCGAGGGCAGCAGGAGGAGCCGAGGTAACAGGCGGCGCAGAACTCCTGTGGGAAGAACGGGCGGAGGTGGGCCGGGAGGACGAGGGGAGGGTGCTGCAGGAGGAACGGGTGTGGGGGGGTTCCTCGGCGGTGGCGAGCCGCTGGTAGTGGACCTGTACAAATGAGGTGAAAATGGCATTAGCTTGATCTTTTGCGAGTTGAACGATCCTTTTGATGGCCCATGGTCCGACTGCCAGTGCAACGAGGAGAATGATTAGGGGGCCTAAAGTAGGGAGAATGTAGGGGAGGAATCCTTGGAATCCCCAGGAGAGACCTCCCCCCTGGGCTTTTCTCTCCTTTTTACGTTTTTCTAGCCTGGCTCTTACTTGGGCTAAATTTTCTTGGATGAGGCCCGAGTGATTAGCATAGAAACAGCATTCTTCACCCAGGGCAGCACAGAGGCCTCCTTCTTTGAGAAAGAGGAGGTCTAGCCCTCTGCGGTTTTGAAGGACTACTTCAGAGAGGGATGTAAGAGATTTTTGTAGGTGGTTAATGGCTGTTTCGAGATGGGCGATATCTTCGTCGACGGCTGACCTGAGAGAGGAAAGGGCATTATTGTGTAAGGTTAGGGCTGCAATTCTGGTGCCGGCTCCTGCAAGACCTAAAAGTGTGGCAATTGTAATGACGGTGATAGGTTCCCTTTTTTGTATGTAGGTTGGTAGGAGATGACGCTGCCAGGAATCAAAAAATTGGTTATTGGTATGGTAGATAATGCGGGGGAGTATTACAGCAAGCACACAGGTTTCGTTGGTGGAGTTGAGGGTGCGAACATTAAGGCATGGGGTAAGGCCTGTGGAGGAACAGATCCATTGTGTGTTATTGTCGGGTAAGAGAAATCTTGCGGTCGTGTTAGGGGTAGTTGTATGGTTGCAGAGGGTTTTCATGGAGGGAATAACAGTGCCTCCGATTTTAGTGATACAGAGCCCGCTCTGAGAGACAGACTGGACTGTTATTTGAGTTTGGTTCCAGTTGCAAGACGGAGGATTGTTTTCTGAGGAAGATTGATAAGAGGCGTTAGTGGCTATAGCCTCGTAGTAAGGCATTAAGGAGGAGAGGAATAGCCAACAGCTAGCGGTAAGGTTGGGATTGGAGGAATTATGAGTGGAAAAGGAGGCGTTAACTAAGGACAGAAGCGGGTTGTGGATTCGTAACGGAAGAGATGGGGTAGGAGTGGCGGTGCTGGAGTTAGAAGACTGATTGCTAGGGAGTGCATGAATAGAGGGAGGGTTGAGGATTGGGTTGGGGCCAATGGAAATTGGAACAGCGTGGGTGGTGGCCCTCTTTTGTATTATGAACAGGCCGCCGTAATCATAGCTTTCCATGTATAGCCGAAGGCCGAATGTACGGCCCTCTAGCCAGGCAGTGTTGGAAGGGTCTTTATTTTTATTTTTATTTTTTTTTTAAGATTTTATTTATTTATTCATTTATCCCCCTCTTGCTGCCTGTGCCCACTGGGTCAGCCAACAGTGAGGAAAATTATATCCCATCGGGTGCTATTTGCAATTTTGAAGGTAAGGTAGGAGTCCCGATTTGGAGCAGCGCTCCAGCCGTAGGCCATGGTTTCGCAGCCCCAGGAGGGGCAATAGAAGTGCATGGTGTTCTGGCAGCCTCTGGTGGAAGAAGGGCAGATGTAAAAACCAGAGACTCTGTAGCCGGTAGGGAGGAATAAATGGTCGCCATCTTTATAATGGCACAAGGGCCTGCGAGAGTGGTGTACAAGGCAACAAACCTGCACTTCAAAGGATGGGGCCTGGGCAGTGACGTTGCACATCAAAATTTTCTCCTCGGCCACAACTTTGACTGTCCAATTGAAGGTTTGGGGAGACGAGTTAGAGAGGACAGGTGCTGTGGCTGTGGAAAGAAGGAGGATTAGTAGGGCTACCAGGTTGATGGGCTGGTTAGGCTGGAGGGGAATCTGTGCTCGGACTCGGCGATAGAAATTGAGGAGTAGTTGTTCTTCTGTTGGGGGAGTAGGGTTGTTTAGTATAACAAGCGTCATCTGGCAGGTTAGGTGCCTCAGCTGTTGGCGTTCCCTTCTCGTTAGGCGCTTGGTCTGCGGTGGCGGGTCGGATGTTTCATCCCGGGATCCAGATGGGCTGGGGAGCATCGTCTGGCAAAACACAAGCAAAACCTCTACCTTGGCACAGGAGGGGGTGAGGTCCTTGCCACTTGTTGGCTTCAGGATCTTTCCAATATACCAGTGGTAGTGGGGTGGAAAGTGAGGACGCACACCAGTGTTTATGCATGGGGGACAGTCCATGTTTATCGAATGTGAGTAAATTGAGTTTCACTAGAACTGTAGTAAGGATCTCTTCCGGTGTGTGGTGGGGGTGTTCTTCCCTCTCTTTAAGTATTAAGGTTTTTAAGTGATGGTTAGTTTTTTCTATGATGGCTTGTCCTTGTGGATTGTAGGGGATGCCAAAATGGTGTGTGATATTGTAAAGTTTGAGAAAGGCCTGAAATGAAGAGCTATGGTAAGCGGGCCCATTGTCAGTTTTAAGATCCCAGGGTACTCCCATAAGGAGGATAGCCCGCCTTAGGGCTTGGATGCAGTGACGTACGCGCTCACCAGGGAGGGCAACAGCGCTGACTAGGCTGGAGTAAGTGTCTTTAACAACATGTACATATTTCTGTCAACCAAAGGATGGGACATGAGTGACATTCATTTGCCAGCGCGAGTTGGGTTTTAAACCTCTAGGGTTGACACCCTGGGGTTGTAAGGGCTCAAGAGGTAAAAAGGGGGCACAGCGTCGACAGCTGCGCACTAGATGTTTGCAGAGGTCTATGGTCAGGTCCGGAAATAAATGTTTTAGACTGGATGCTGAAAAATGGAATCTGGAGTGTAGACTCCGTGCCTGGGTGATTAGGTCTTGGTTGTGTACAGCAAGCGTTAGTGTGGATACTGCCGAATCAACTAACGCGTTGCCTTCTGCAAGTGGGCCAAATAGGTCAGTGTGACTGCGGATGTGAGTGATAAACCATGGCTGTACACGTCGTTCAGTTAGTTGTTGTAGACATGTCAAGCTGCAATCAAGGGCCGAGTCTGATGGAAAGAATGTACTGAATGCTATTACTTTGCAGACCTGACAGGCATATGCACTGTCAGAGAAAATATTCCTGAGCGACAGGTGTAACATTGTTGCGGGTGCAGGGAAGGCGGTGGGGGCTGCCGCAGGACAGCCGCAGCAGCCTCTGGGGAGATCATGGTGTTGGCATTGAGAGCCGAGGTTGAAAGCGGATAGGGAGCGGCGGGGGCAGAGGTGCCAAGGCCGCTGGGGAGAGAAACGGGCGGGGGTGTGACAGAGCGGGTGGGGGAGCAGGAGGGTCAGGAGGTTTGGCAGGAAGTGGTGTGGTGACTGGGTGACTGGCGGGGCCAGGGGGGAGTATAACTCCACTCTCAGCGGAGGAGGGGTGTTCCGGATATAGAAGGTTCCGCTTTTCAGGCGGTGAAGAAGGCGGAAGTGCGCCATTTTGAGCGTGGTTGTTAGTGGGTTTTGTTAGGGGTTTAGAAGCAGTATCAGAGTCTTCCAAAAGGTTGTTAAGCTGGAAGACTAGAGCGTTAGAGTTCTCACAGTCCTCCTCAGAAGAGGAGGGCTCTGAAAGGGAGATCTCTAGAGGCTTGGCGCCGAGTAGGCAGGAGCGAATGGTAATAAGCATAGGAACGAGGCCGGGAGGGAAGCGTTTATTCTCATGCTCCATGGCAGAAGTTACTCTATCGACGAGCAAGTGGTAGGTATCAGGATCCCAAAGATTAGATGTGAGAAGCCAGGGGTTGAAGGGGAGAAGGAGGTCCCAGTAACTTTGAAGTTGCTTTGCTGAGACCTTGCACTGGTGGCATGCGAGGAGGCTGGCGAGAGCCCTAACCTGAGGGGCTTGGCGAGAAGAGAAGGAGGCTCCCATGGCCTAGGGACAAGATTAGAACACAAAGAATAACAAGAGAGAGGAGGAAGAGGAGAGAACAATCAGTGGAATAAGGGAAGAAGAGAGTTGGGGACAGAAATGGTAAAGGATGCTAAGAGAAAAGAGCAAGATAAATGGAAGGAGGAAGAAGAGAGGGAACCAGGGGACAAAGTGGCTAAAGCTCATAGGGAGGAAGAGGGAGGGGGTACCCCGGGGGCAAAGAAGCCGAGTTAGAGAAAGAGAGAGGTACCGAAGGGAATAGGAGCCTGCCAAGTTATGGAACAAGGCAGACGTAGTCCTTACCCGTTCGCGGAGGTTACCGGCCAGAGGCAGACGATCGAGCCCCACGTTGGGCGCCAGTTGTTGTTGACGGGCAGGATGAGGGGGGAGCGCCGGGAGGTAGTCCGCGTTCCCGGGGGCCTTGACGGCGAGGAAAAGAATTATTGCAGAGACGAGGTGAGTATGCAGGGGGGGATCTTTATTGAGCAAGTGCACAACCTTTTTATAAGCTAGGTAAGGGGTGGAGCAGGAGGCAGGGCAAGAAAAGAGAGGAAGTATGTGGCAGGCGGGGATTGGGCACAGTTGGTTGTTAGGGAGGGTTTGTTATCTGTCGAAGGCGGGAAAGTTCGGAACAGGGTGAGCTGCTTCTTTAAAGGCTAAATATAGGATCAGGCTGTTATTTGTTGTCGGTCGGCCATTTTAGCTTTACATTTTTCTGGCTGCCTCCAACATATGGGAAACTCTCAGAATGTGCCAGCTATCTCCTTTGGATTGTAAATTGGAAAATTAGTCTAAATTTGGAGGGGACCGCTTTAAGAAAAAGAAAATGATTTTCTATTGCAATCTTTCCTTGCCATAGTATAAACTGAATGATGGTGAATAGTAACTTAAAAATGTATCCTTGAATTTCAATGCCATCTTGCAATTGGATTTGTTTTGTAAAAGAAGTCACAAATGGAATAAATTTTAACTGCCAGCGAATTGGAAAAAATAGCAACATTAATGTTCTCTGTTCTGTTTCCATGTTAATTCTAATTGGCTCTTATTAGCAATGCAAATAAAATTGGTGCTGTTAAAGTTAAGTAACTTTTGAATTGGACAACTGTATGAAAGGAAAAATAGAAAAATTTTAGCTGCTTTTGTAAGTCTGCAATTCAATCATAGCTTACCTTTGATAGCAACCAGCATCACTTCCAACTTGCTTACAGGGAGCTGTTTCAGAAATATGTCCTTGTAAATATTTCATAATATTTATCTCTAAAATATTGATAAAATAGTAAACAAAAGACTCCTACATGCTATCAATGTTTTAGTATTGCTTACTAATAGGTATTTGAAATAAAGAGAAGTTATGTTTGCAGATAACCAAATTGAATCATTATTCTGACAAGTTTGTTTAATTTTACAGTAATTGTATGTTGTAAGAGATTTGCTTGGAGACAGTTTACAAAATCATTTCAGTGATTCCAAAATCATTTACTAAAAAGCATGTAAGATATATAGAATTTTTAAATTAAGAATAAAGAAAGTACATTTGTCCTAAGAAAGTTATTGGTTATTAAGCAAGAGGAAAATGTTGGACAAAATCTGAATGAATACAGAAAGTTCAGAAGATTCATGGAAATGGAGTTTATGTGGTCTAACTTAGGTAAGATATGATGGGTCTATTTAAAAAGTTTTAAAAACCTTAGTATCATCTGGAATACTGATGCAAAACTAAAATTTGGTTCTTTCTCTTTTAAAGTGACAAAGCTTCTTAAATCATTAATCTATTTTTAACAAATGTTTATAAAGAGTTTTTCTCCTGAATAACCAGTATACAAAGCAGAAATTCTATTTCATCAAAATAGCTTCTTATATTTTAACTTTATCATGTCCTTGGTTTAAAAAAAGAGTCTTCTCACTTTTAAAAGATCATAATGTTCAAACCTAATATAATAACTTTTAACATTTTGTTTTATCAAAGTCAAATCCTGAAAACATCTTTTTATTTTAAAATGTTGCAAGAGATTTGTTCTTTTGCCCTTTAAATAATGAAGTACCAAAAATAGTTAAGTTCATTTGATATGTAATAAATTATATGAGAAGTGTTTATTAGAAAGTGTATAAAAAATTAAAAGAAGTGGACTTCAGAGTTGTCAGACTTTCACATATGTTTAAACCAGTTCCCCAATACTGTGCATGGTGTTTCTCCATTTGAGTTATTTGCTAGATCGGTCAATACAACCCCTAAAACAATTAAGGTATCTGCCAGATCTCCTGGTCATGCTCCTGAAGTAGATGGAAATATGTTGCTGCTTCGGACTCCTTCAGCTCTGCCAGCCAGAGATGGATGGACATTGCCTCCAGACTAACTCTGATTCATAGTGCCAAAGGGTGGTATGCACCATGCTTGTGGAACACAATAGTCTACCTTCCTGTTCTCTTAAAGATCAACAGTGCTGTAGTATGCTGGCTTTGAGAAGGATATTCCAAGTGAAGCAATAATTACCAGCAAAATGTGAGTAGAACCTAAACAAACACAGTTGGAACTACGTCCTGCTGCCATCAAGGGACAACATGTATGGTATTGAAAACCTGGAACTTAGATATATTAAATGCAGCTCAGAGGGAAAGCTTTCCAACTTTCACCATTAAGTAGGATTTTAGTTGTGGGCTTTACCATATATTCCCTTTATCATGTTGAGGAAGTTTCTTTCTATTCCTAGTGTTCTAAGTGTTTTTTCAATCAAGAAAGGGTGCTGCATTTTTTCAAATACGCTCTATATTTTTTCCTTGTGTTTTCATCCTTCATATATAGATGGAGATGATCATGTATTTTTTTCCTTCATTCTTTTAATGTGATATATTACATTAATTGATTTTCTTATGTTGAACCATCTTGGCATACCAGGGATAAATCCCACATGATCCTGGTGTATAATTCTTTCAATATGATGTTGAATTTGGATTCCTAGTATTTTTGAGGACTTTTACATCTACAGTCATAAGAGATATTGGTCTGTCATATCCCACACTGGGGGCAAGGTAATTCATTTATATGCTGAGTTTGGCTTAGAGAGAGGCCACATTTGAGCAAAAATGACATTTTCAGGAGGTAACTCTTATGCACCCTATAACACTAGGCTAAGTTTCAATTTTGAAAGTAGTTTCATAAGTACAGTTATCAATATCAAGGGCTTGTCAATGGACCATCCCCCTTCACTATTCATTGCTCCTGTATTCAGGGGATTCTTGCTGTTCCATTAGAGAATGTGGCAGAGCTCCCCAGGATGGGAATTCGATATTCTTTTGGTTATTGTGTTAATCTTCACCCACCATGACAATGCTCCATGAACATTAGAACACATTTATATGCCTTACATGTATGCCCAGGAGAACCTTCTCCCATGTACTCCCATCACTGACACACAGCACCAGTGATCCTCCCCTGCCACAGTTGTAACCCTTCTGCGGTCTAAAACTTCTTCAAAAATGAAGCCAAAAATATAGCCAAATGTAATTAATAGGAAAGTGAAATAATAAAGATAGGTTTAAACATAAGAAATAAAATACATAATAATTTAGAAAAACTAAAACTAAATTAAAATTTAAAAATTGAGGTATTAAAAAATAATGAAAAATCTTAAAATTTTTTTTTTGCTATTTTGCCTTTTATCACTGTAATATCTGTTGTCCTGTATATACAGTGTTATTTTCTTTCATTTCTTCCCCAGTGTCTTACTTTTTTTTCATTTTGTCTTCAAAGAAGTCTTAGGTCACAATAAAGTGACACACAAAATATAGGGGACTCCCATATACCCAACATCCTCTCCCTTTTCCCCTTTCCTGTATTAATAATCTTTTTATGTGTGAATAGTACATTTGTTACAACTGATGTACAGAAATTGAAATGTAGCTACTAACCATGGTCAAAGGTTTACATTATGATTTACCTTTTAGATCTTACACTTTTATAAATTTTTGCTTAAATTAAACATGGCCTGTATCCAACATTGCATGATCATGCAGAACACTTCCATTGCACTCTAAATAACCCCTCTTCCATCTATTCTTTTCCTCCCTCCCCCTCTCCTCGGGGCCCACGGCGACCACGAGGCTTCACTCCTTGAAGGACAATATTCGTAGTTACTTGCAACAACACTGAGGGCTTGAAACACTGATCTATCCTCCCCTATTAGAAACTGCCCATGCTCTCAAGAGAAACCCCCCACTCTGTTTGAGAACATATCGGGCCTCCCCAGGATGGAAGTCCAACTCCTTCCTGCTCATTGTGTGGGTCTCCACCCACTGATAAAACACACTATGACAAACTTATCACTTGCACATTCTCTAGAATACTGCCCCAGATGAGCCCTGTCCTGAATGCCTCCCCATCCAACACTCTAAACCAGTAACACTTCCTTGTCGTATTGCCAAAAAAGCTTTCCCAACATTGTAGTTTCAACCACATACCCAACAATCCCCAGTGTTCACCTGTTCCCTCCCCCAACCCTCCCACCAGTTCCAGCACCATCCAATCCACCCTCCCCACCCAACCCCCCTGTCAAACTTGCTCTGCCCAACCCAATAGTATCAGCACACCCCTGTAATATCCCTTCACTACACGATTACTCACTTAAACCTTATCATAGATTTTGCCCATATGGGTGTTGGCTCACAATCTTCTTCTCTCTTTCTATTTCCTGTAAACCTGTCTTCCAGACTCTGGTTCTCTGAGTCTGATCAATTTACTTAATTCATATCAGAGAAGTCATATAATATTTATCCTTCAATGTCTGGGTTGCTTCATTCAACATAAGGTCCTCAAGATTCAACCATGTTATTCCATGTGTTAATACTGTATTCCTTCTTACAGCTGAGTAATATTCCATTGTATGTATATACCACATTTTGTTTATCCATTCATCTGTTGATGGGCATTTGGGTTGATTCAAACTTTTGGCAATATTGAATAATGCTGCTATGAACATTGGTGTGCCTATATCTGGTCATGTCCTTGCTTTCAATTGTTCTGGTATACACCCAGCCGTGGAATTGCTGGATCATATGGCAGATCTCTAGTTAGTTTTTTGAGGAACTGTCAAACTGTCCTGCACAATGACTGGACCATTCTACATTCCCACCAGCAGTGGGTGAGGGTTCCTATTCCTCCACATCCAACACTTGTACTCTTCTGGTTTTTAGTGGCTGCCAGTCTGATGGGTGTAAGATGGTATCTCATTGTAGCTTTGATTTGCATTTCCCTAATAGCTAGAGATGTTGAACATCTTTTCATGTGCCTTTAACAATTTGTATTTCTTCTCTGGAGAAGTGTCTGTTCAAATCATTTACCCATTTTTGACATGGATTTTTTTAACTTTTCATTTTTGAGATATAGGATTTCTTTATATATGCTAGATAATAGGGTTCTATCAGATATATGTTTGTCAAATATTTTCTCCCATTGGGTGGACTGTCTTTTCACTTTCTTGGCAAACTTCTTTGAGGTGAAAAAGTTTTTAATTTTGAGGAGGTCCCATTTATCTATCTTTTCTTAGGCTGCTTATGCTTTGGATGTGAAGTTCATGAAACCATTTCCTATTACATGGTCCTATAGATACTTCCCTACATTATCTTCCACAGTCTTTATTATCTTGGCTCTTTGTAGTATGTTTTATAATCAGGTAGTGTGTCTTACAATAGTTTTGCATTTAAAGTCTATTTTGTCCAATATTAAGATAGCTACTCCCACACATTTTTGGTTATTGTTTGCTTGTAAAATTGTTTTCCACCCATTCACTTTCAACGTCCTTGAATCCCTGGGTCTAAGGTGGGTTTCTTGTAGACAACATATAGATGGATCATATTTCCTTATCCATTCTGCCAATCTGTTTCTCTTGACTGGTGAGTTTAATCCATTAACATTCAGTGTTATTACTCTCAAGGAATTTCTTACATCAGCCATATTTTCTTTGAGTTTATGTATATCATATGTTGTTTTTATTTCTATTTTTGTCTTTTTAGTTATTCTTACACTCTGCTCCAACTCTATCTCTCCTGCTTTTTCCTTTCAATCTATAGAACTTCCTTTAGTATTTTTTGAAGTGCAGGTTTCTTATTGGTATATTCTCTTAATTTCTGTTTATATGTGAATATTTTGAACTCTCCCTCATTTTTGAATGCCAGCTTGGCTGGATAGAAAGTTCGTGGTTGGAAGTTTTTTTCATACCACTGTCTTCTTGCCTCCATAGTTTCAGATAAGAAATCAGAACTTAATCTTATTGTGCTTCCCTTGTATGTGATGTTTTGCTTTTCTCTTGCTGTGTTGTGTATTTTCTCTTTGACTTGAACATTGGACTTTTTGACAAGTATATATCTTGGAGTAGGCCTGTTGGGATATATGTTGTTTGGGATGCACTGTGTTTCCTGGATATGTACATCTGTCTCCCTCAACAGGGTTTGGAAATTTTCAGCCATTATTTTCTTCAACACTCCTGCTGTTCCTTCTGGGATGCCTATAATGTATATGCTTGTGCATTTTGCATTGTCAATTAAATCCCTAAGTTCCTGTTGGATTTTTTCTATCTTTTTATCTATCTGTTCTATTATCTGTTTTATTTCAGGTGTACTGTCTTTCACAACACTAATTCTCTTTTCTGCCTGTTTAAATCTGCTGTTATGTGATTCCAGAGTCTTTTTTATTTCTTTGATTGTGCCATTCATCACCATCATATCCGTTATCTTTTTATATATGTTTACAATTTCTTCAATAAGTTCCCTCAGTGTCTTCTTAATATCCCTAATCTCTTCCTTCACTTCATTAAGTTGGTCCATGATATTTGTTTGGACAGCTTTGATTAGTTGTTCAATGTTCTGCATCTCTTCCTGGATTTTAGTTTGTTCATTGGAATGGTCCATGTCTTCCTGTTTCTCAGTATGGTTTGTAAATTTTTGTTGTCCTCTGGTCACCATTTTATCTTGATGGATTTATTCAGTTGATTAGCTTCTCTCTCTGCTCTAGAGTTTTATTTAACTGGTGGTTCTGTGTGTGTGTTAAGTTTTCTCTTTGACACTTTGATCTTCTTGTTCTATGTTCTTGCTGTTTTCTATGTTTCCTTGAAGGAAAAAGTCAGGGTCAGAGGAATTGAGAGAGATAAGAAAGGAAAAAGGATAATAGAAATAATAATAAAGGTTAGAAGAGAGTTCACACAAGACTTAGTAAAATGAATATTTAACTCATGTAGGCAGTGTAGAGAAATAGGGGGAAAAAGTGGAGTAACTACAATGGAATGAGAAACCAAATAGAGAGAAATATATAGAATGATTTAAAAGGCCAGAATGATGAGGAGAGAGAGAAAGAGTAAAGAAAGGGCTGAAAGGAAAAAGTTAATAAAAAAAGAAAACAGAACTGACAAGATAGAAATCAAAACCAGTGGATTTGAGGACTAATAGAAAGATGAAGGAAGGAAAAGAGATAGCGTTGGTAGACAAAATTAATATACACAGAAAATGGGAAATCAAGGAAGAAGAAGCACAGCACAGAAGAAACAAGCTAGCAGCATCTAATTTAAAAAAAAAATGGGGGGGGTGGTGGGGAGAGGAAAGAGGAAAGAAAAGCAAGAAACAGACAAAGAAAAACCATACAAACACACAAGCAAGCAGTCCAACAGCATTCCTTCTTGGGCCCTTGTGGAGTGTGATGGTTAGGCTAATGTGTCAACTCGGCTGGGGAATTGTGTCCAGGTGTTTGGTCCAGCAAGCACTGGACTAATTGTACTTCAAGAGCATTTATGGACTTCGATCACCAGTGAGTTTATTGAGTGGATGGCTGATTACATCTGCATCAATTACAGAGATTGCATCAGGAGTAGATGGACAGCCAGCTTCTCCCAGAAACTCATCAAGGACCTTTCATGGGACATTCCTCAGAGCCCCTGGTTTGCAGAGTACCTGAGGAACCTGGACTTGTACATCCCCATGGTCACATGAGAGACTTTTATAAAATCTTATATTATAGACAGATCTCTCCTGTTGATTCTGTTTCCTGAGAGAACGCTGACTAATACAGCTTGGTAATGGGAGTGGTTCTTGAGGAACAGCATCTTAAACATGGGGTGTCTGAAGAGGTTCTGGGAGTTTTGTAATTGGCTCTCTACTTTAATTGGACTCAGGGTACTAATGACTCCCTTTTCAATAATGAAGAGGTTGCTAACAGTACATGGCATGAACTGGCAATAGAGATACACAAAATAGCATCATTGGATTCCCCTACTTCCACTCTTATAAGAAGCAAGAATCTGGGTGAGAGTATTTTCAACACCTTAACAGAATTTTGTGGACTCAAAAAGTATAATGATTTTGACTGGCTCCTCGAGATACTCTGGGTACAGTTACAAAAGAAAAAGATGAGCTAAAGTCTTCAAATTTGAAACTTAAATGCCACATGAATGATATGAAAGTTTCTACATGTGTCTTTAAAGAAAATCTTGTCTCCTGTAGCCACAGACTTGAGATATCTGAGAATCAAACCCAGACTCTCATTGTATGTAGCAGAATTACAGAGGAAACTTAAATCTCAACCTTGCAGGGTTTCTGCAATTAAAGTAAAGGCATTGATTGGAAAGGAGTGAAACCCTGAGGATTGGGATGTAGACATATGGGAAGATGATAATATTGGTGGGGACATTGGAACCCTAAATTCTGCTGAGACTTTACCAGATAAACCTGTGATGGCCTGCCCTGTGGAGACCACACCTTGTCAACCTTGTATCATCCAGCCTCCAGCCTGCCCCAGGAAGTCTGGACCTCCTTCCAGCCCTTAGGTAGGTATCAGCCAAAAGGAAGCCTACACTGCCCAGCCTCTGGGCTTCCCCAGGGAGCCTGGACCTCCTCCCAGCCACGAGGCAGGTACCAACCAAACTCCAGCATTCACTGCCAAACTTCCAGTCTGCCCTGAGGAATCTGTCTTCCAAACCCTGTCTGAAGAGATTAACCTGTCTCACCAGAAGAAAACTCAAAGGAATGCCCCAAGATCAGTAGCCTGCAAGACATCTCTAATCCTTCTCCTTACCCAAACCTCCCAGCTTTCTTGTCTTTGAGACCCATTACCAGACTAAAATTACAACAAGTCCCCAAAGGTGAAATACAAAGTGGGACCCATGAGGAACTACATATGTTCTGAAAGAACTGCATGAGTTTTCCAACTTATATAGACAGAAATCAGGGGAATATGTGTGGGAATGGATACTAAGAGGAAGGAATATAAAGTTGGATCAGCCTGAATTTATTGATATGGGTTCACTAAGCAGAAATTCTAGATTCAACGCTGTAGCTCGATACATTAAAAGGGCTCTAACAGTTTGTTTGGGTGGCTGACTGAAACATGGACCAAATTGATGGCCTAGCATGTCTGATGCTGAGATGCCCGATTTGCCCTGGTATACAGTAGATAAGGGGATTCAAAGGCTTAGAGAGATTGGAATGCAAGATTGGATTTACCACTTGAGACCTGCCCATCCAGCCCAGGAATGTCCAGAGAACACGCCTTTAGCCATGACTGTGAGGGGAAAATTTGTAAGACTATCTCCATCTTCTCTGAAGAACTCTGTGGTTGCTCTTCTCTGCAGTCCAAATATTACTGTAGGGAGGTGGAATTGGAATCCTTAAACATTATGGGGATGATCGGATCTCGGTCCCGTAAAAGTCAAGTATTGGCAGTTAATCTTAAAGGCAAGGTGGGCGTGGATACCACAATTAAAGACAAATTCAAAGCAGCACACAGAATAGTCTGACACACATGGAGTTATGTTGTTGGCTAATATATCATGGAGTACCTAGAAGTGAATTACATGATTAGTCTACTAAATTTCTTCTGGATTTGTATAAGCAGAAGAGTTCTAGTTCAAGTGAACCAAACACTAACTCAAATTACAGACTCCAGAGAATTACAGCCTCTTAATCAATTCCCAGATTTGAGACAGTTTACAGACTCAGAGCTCCTTGAATGAGAAGGCCAGGTCCCTTTGGGGAAAGATCCTGTTAAACTGCCAAAAATTTATACTGTTAATCTTCCTCCCACCTTTCCTCAGGGAGAACTATAGCCTTTTGCCAAAATAACTGTGCATTGGGGAAAAGGAAATGATCAGACATTTCGGGGATTATTAGACACTTGCTCAGAAGTCACATTAATTCCAGGAGACTCAAAACATCACTGTGATGCACCAGTCAGAGTAGGGGCTTATGGAGGTTAGGTGATTGATGGAGTTGTAGCTCAGGTCCATCTCACAGTGGGTCCAGTGGGTCCCCAGACCCATTCTCTGGTTATTTCCCCAGTACCAGAATTCATAATTGGAATAGACATATTCAGTAACTGACAGAGTCCCCACATTGGATCCCTGATTTGTGGAGTGAGGCGTATTATGGTTGGAAAGGCCAAGTGGAAGCCTGTAGAACTGCCCCTGCCTAGCAAAATAGTAAATCAAAGGCAGTACCAGATTCCTGGAGGGTTTGCAGAGATTAGTGCCACCATCAAGGAATTAAAGGATGCAGGGGTGGTGATTCCCACCGCATTCCCATTCAACTCTCCTATTTGGCCTGTTCAGAAAACAGATGGATCTTGGAGGATGACAGTGGATTATTGTAAACTTAACCAGGTGGTGACTCCAATTGCAGCTGCTGTCTTAGATGTGAGCAAATCAATACTTCCCCTGGTAGCTGGTATGCAGATGTTGATCTGGCAAATGCTTTTTTCTCAATTGTCATTAGTAAGGACCACCAGAAGCAGTTTGCTTCCAGCTGGCAAGGCCAGCAGTGTAACTTCACTGTCCTGCCTCAGGGGTATATCAACTCTCCAGCCCTATGTCATAATATTGTCTGCAGGGACCTTGATTGTTTCTCCCTCCCATGAAACATCACACTGGTCCTTTATATTGATGATATCATGTTGATGGAACCTACTGAGCAAGAAGTAGCAAAGACTCTAGATTTATTGGTAAGGCATTTGCATGAGAGAGGATGGGAGATAAATCCAACAAAAATACAGGGTCCTTCCACCTCAGTGAAATTTTGAGTTGTCCAGTGGTGTGGGGACTGTCAAGATATCCATTCTAAAGTAAAGGGTAAGCTGTTGCACCTGGCCCCTCCTATGACCAACAAAGAGGCACAATGCTTAGTTGGCCTCTTCAGATTTTGGAGACAACACATTCCTCATTTGGATGTGTTACTCTGGCCCATTTACTGAGTGACCAGAAAAGCTGCTAGTTTTGATTGGGGACTGGAATAAGAAGAGGCCCTGCAACAGGTCCAGGTTGCTGTGCAAGCTGCACTACCACCTGGACAATATGATCCAGCAGATCCAATAATGCTAGAAGTTTCAATGGCAAATAGAGATGCTCTCTGGAGCCTTTGGCAGGCCCCTATAGGGGATTCACAATGCAGACTCTTAGGATTTTGGAGTAAAGCCTTGCCATCCTCTGCAGATAACTACTCCCCTTTTGAGAAGCAGGTTTTTGCTTGCTACTGGGCCTTAGTAGAGAATGAACGCTTAACCATGGGCCATCAAGTTACCATGAGACCTGAGTTACCTATCATGTCCTGGGTATTGTCTGATCCACCAAACCACAAAGTTGGGCATGCACAGCTGCACTCTATAATAAAGTGGAATTGGGTATATTCGAGTTATGGCTCGAGCGGGCCATGATGGCACAAGTAAGTTACATGAGGAAATAGCCCAAATGCCTATGATCACCACCCCTGCCATGTTACCTTCTCTTCCCCAACCCACAGCTTTAGACTCTTGGGGAGTCCCTTACAATCGTTGAATGAGGATGAGAAAACTCGAGCCTGGTTTACGGATGGTTCTACAAGATATGCAGGTACCACCTGAAAGTGGACACCTGCAGCACTGCAGCCCTCTTCTGCTCCTTGAAAGATAGCAGTGAGGGCAAATCCTCCCAGTGGGCAGAATTTTGAGCAGTGCACCTAGTTGTTCATTTTGCTTGGAAGAATACATGGCCAGAGGTGTGTTTGTACACTGATTCATGGGTTGTTGCCAGTGGTTTAGCTGGCTGGTCAGGGACTTGGAAGGAACATGATTGGAAAACTGGTGACAAGAATGTCTGGGAAGAGGTATGTGGATAGGCCTTTCTGAGTAGGCAGAAAACATGAACATATTTGTGTCCCACATTAATGCTCACCAAAGGTTCACTTGAGCAGAGGATGATTTCAATAATCAAGTGGATAAGATGACATGCTCTGTGGCTAATTCTCAGCCTCTCTCCCCAGCCACTCCTGTCATTGCCCAATGGGCTCATGAAAAAAGTGGCTATTGAGGTAAGGATAGAGGTTATGCATGGGCTCAGCAACATGGACTTCCCCTCACCAAGGTTGACTTAGCTACTGCCACTGCTGAATGCCCAATCTGCCAGCAGCAGAGACCCACACTCAGTACCGGATATTGCACCATGCCTCGAGGTGACCAGCCTGCTACCTGGTGGCAGTGATTTGTTTTAACTGGAATGGACACATACTCTGGACATGGGTTTGCATTTCCTGCATGCAATGCTTCTTCCAAAACTACCATCCATGGACTTACTGAATGTCTTATCTACCACCATGGCATTCCACACAGCATTGCTTCTGATCAAGGAACCCATTTCACAGCAAATGATGTGTGGGAATGGACACATGCCAATGGAATTCACTGGTCTTACCATGTTCCCCATCACCCTGAAGCAGCTGGATTAATAAAACAGTGGAATGGCTTTTTAAATACTCAATTATGGCGCCAACTAGGTGGCAATATCTTGCAGGGCTGGGGCAGTGTTCTCCAGGAGGCTGTGTACGTTCTAAATCAGTGTCCACTCTATGGTGCTGTTTCTCCCATAACCAGGATTCATAGGTCCAGGAATCAAGGGGTAGAATGGGAGTGGCACCACTCACTATTTCCCCTAGTGACCCACTAGGAAAATTTTTGCTTCCTGTGCCTGCAACCTTAAGCTCTGCTGCTCTACAGGTTTTAGTCCCAAAAGGAGGGGTGCTGCCACCAGGGAACACAACAATGATTCCATTGAACTGGAAGTTAAGACTGCCACCTGGCTACTTTGGGCTCCTCTTATCTGTGAATCAACAGGCAAAGTAGGGAATTACTATACTGGCTAGAGTGGTTGATCCTGACTCTCAAGGGGAACTAGGACTACATCTACATAATTGGGGTAATGAAGAGTTTGCCTGGAATGCAGGAGTTCCTCTAGGGTGTCTCCTACTACTGCTATGCCCTGTGATTAAAGTCAATGGAAAATTGCAACAAACCAATCCAAGCAGACTAACAATGGCCCAGAATCTTTGGGAATGAAAATTTGGGTCACTCCACCAAGCAAAGAACCACAGCCAGCTGAAGTGCTCGCTGAAGGTAATGGGAACGTTGAATGGGTGGTGGAAGAAGGTAGTGATAAATATGAAGTTCAACCACATGACCAGTTATAGAAACGAGGATTGTAATAGTCATGAGCCCTTCTTCCTTGTTTTGTTATGAGCATGATTGTATATGTACACAAAACCAATTTCTTTGTTTTCTTCCCCAACCTTTTCCCCTATCATATGAAAAACTGTATTAATTTCATGTCATAATATTTAAGGATGTCAAGTTTAAGAGTGAATATTACCCAAGGACTTGTACCCTATTCTATAGGGAATTAATGTATTTCCAATTATATGCAGGCGAATTGAACATTTTTAGGCAGAAATATTTATGTATGCTTGTCTGTTATTGTTTTTACTTAGAGACTATGTATGGTTTAAGGTAATATGTGTGGTTGCCAAGTTGACAAGGGGTGGATTGTAATGATTAGACTAATGTGTCAACTCAGCCAGGTAATTGTGTCCAGGTGTTTGGTCTAGCAAACACTGGGCTAATTGTACTACAAGAACATTTATGGTCTTTGATCACCAGTAAATTTACTGAGTGGATGGCTGATTACATCTGCACCAATCACGGAGATTGCATCAGGAATAGATGATGCTTTTATCCAATCAGTTGAATGCCTTAAAAGGGGAAATGATTTCAACATTCAGAAAGAATTTCCCATCTTGTCTTTGGACAGCCAACTTCTCCCAGAAACTCATCAGGGACCTTTCATTGGACTTTTACCAGAGCCCCTGGTTTGCAGCCTGCCTGAGGAACCTGGACTTGTGCATCCCCATGGTTGTGTGAGAGACTCTTATAAAATCTCATATTAGTTGGACTCAAATAAGTCCTACCTGCACATGGTCCATCAGTCCCTTCTATTCAAACCTATATGTGAGGCTGGAGTTTGTAGGTGTACTTCCAGAGACTGGAGCCTCTGGCCTGCCTATGTGCCAGCCATGCCTGGAATCTCAGTGGAGCTGCAACTCCTACTCTACAGCTTAATGGACTCACCCAAGTCACCTGCTGAGGAGATGACGATGATGGACAACGTCCATCTGAGGGAATGGAGAGAGCCTGCAGCTGAAGGCAGGATAATCCCATCCACCGCATCAATGGCATATAAGTCCACTCTCACTTGGAGATGGAGTGGGCATCACTATTCCAGTCCCCTCAGGATTGGAGGAAGAGCTATGGACAAGAGTAGACTTATGGTATTCTGTTGTAGACATATTGGGATTCAAGCAATGGAAGAAATTATAACAGTGCGGTGAAACTAGTGGCCACTAGATGTTTTTGGAGCAGGGAGGGGAAGAGCAGTTCTAATACAGGGACTTTTACAGGACTTGGGGATTGCCCTGAGTGACGTTGTGGCGATGGATATAGACCATTTTACATCAGCTTATACCATGCAGAACTGTGTGGGAAAGAGTGTGGTCTACAATGTGAACTGTGGTCTATGCTTAGTGGCAAAGCCCCAGGATGTGTATATCCATTGCAGGTGATGGGCCACAGTAATGAAAGATGTTTATGTCAGATGTTATAGGAGGTACGGGAGGTGGAGATCATGGGAATCCCTGTGATTTTTGTGTAACATTTATGTAATCTAAGCATCTTTTAACATACATATGAAAAAAAAAATTTTAAATCTCATTATTGACAGATATCTCCTGTTGATTCTATTTCCTGAGAGAACCCTGACTAATACAATCCCTATGACTGAAAGCCATATAAATAGAAAAAAATCAGATGTGAGATGTCAGCAGAAACCAGAAGGAGCCAGAGGAGCTCTCCATGAGGTGGAGGATTGCCTTCAGGACCCTAGAGACTACAGGAAAAAGCTTGGTTTGTTGACATCATGTTGCACATCTAGCCTTCAAAACTATGTACTTTAGTTTTCTTGGTGCTAAAACAAAATTGTTTCTATTTTGAGGTAAAGAGAAGTTGAACATAGAGGTGTCAGCAAGGTAATGTTTTCTCCTTAAAAGCTGTGCCCGTCTTGGCCTGGCTGCCGTGGAGTATGGGTCCTTGCTTTTCTGCCACATGACAATTGTCATGAGGGTCTCTTCATCTTTCTCTTTAGGGTTCCATTGAATACCAGATTCCGGCTGCTCTACTTGGTGTACTCTCTCTGCAAGAGAATTTCATTATGTTTTTATAGGACTCCCAAAATCTGGATTAAAGCCCAACTAGAAATAAGTTGAGCCAACCTTAACTGGAGTATCATATTGAAGATATTTATTCTACAGTGAGTCCACACTCATCAGAATATGGACCAAGACGAAGCACATGTCAAAACTAGGGCACACAATTCAATCCACCACATTGTGGGACAAATAGATGCTTGCAGATTAGTCCTAATAGAGTGTAGTATTTATCAAAAAAGCCCCCCCAAAATCAATATGATATATATATATATTTATATATATACATACATACATAGAGAGACAGAGAGATTGGTATTTATGAACTGTATTTTTACAGAAAAGAAGAGAAAAATTGGGCTAGTAAGAAGCACTTGGATGTCATTATTAGAAACTCAAACATGCACCTATGTGACTGTGAGTTATACGCCTTTGCACACTGGGGAGTGATTTTCTCATAGCTTGAACTTAGTTATGTTCATTTAGTTTACACATATTTAATTTAACTAATTTTTGAATAAGCAATGCATTCACATGGTCCACTTTCTCTTGCTCTCTCTCAATCATATACATAATTCCCAGTATATCCTTTCAGGGGTGTTTATTCATATAAGTTAATTTCTTTTTGAAAGAGATATTTTAGTAACTGTGTGTGATTGGCAAATATAAGAAGACAAGTCTATAAGTAGGAAGACCAATTTGGAGTTTAGTGAATGGTATGAGTATGAAATAATTAAAATATGATCTAAGGATATATCATGGTAAGAAAGAAAACAGAAATAAGAACTTGGTGGAAATATGGGCTGTTACGTGAATGGAGAATTCCTGATGACTTGGTGAAAACTATATAATAATCCAAAGCAAAGATGATATACTACTGTGAATAGTAGATACTATGTATGCTCATCAGGGATCTGGGGTTTTCACAAAAACATTAGAAACTCTAATAATATTGGTTCTATCCCAAGATATAGCTTCTTCTGGGGATATTGAGAAAACAACTCCCAACATTTGATGTCCTGTCCTCAATGTATATGAAGAGATACCTTGCATCTAACACCCTTGGCAGAGGATAACCACATAGCAGAGGGACTCGAAGGCAGGATCTTCCCACCTCCCCAGTGTGGTTTGGTCATTGGAGTTGTTATGCCTTGCAGAGGCAAGGAACAGGAAGACACTTAAATATTTTCAGTAAATTAAAAAGTTAACATTGCTATCATTCCTTATTATACAATAAATTTGGAGTTTATGTGAAGATTTCAGAGCACAGGGAGAAGACTTTTAAACTTTTAGCTAGGTCTCATCTAAATTGTTTATAATTATGCTGTTGTTTTCTTTCATGGTTTCCAAAGAACCCAAATTATAGCAGTAAACAGAAATTAATATCAATTGCTGGTTTTGAGGGGTCTGGGGAATAAAGCAGTAGATTTTCTCCAGGGTCCTGGTGCCAAAGTAAGTGGAAGTAGATATAGGAGTCTTAGCATGTTGCACTAACATGTTATACAGAGCCAAGAAGTGGGTTGCCTTTTGCTTACAGATTATGAGAAAATAGATATATTCTTTTAAATGTAAGGTATGTAGACAATGTTTGGGTTCAAGCAGTTCTTCCTCGGAAAAATCATTTTGGGGAAATTTACAGCCACTGCAGACATTAAATATCTGGATAATTGGGGTAGCAGAAGAGACTCTACTGAGCTTTGTATAGACGATCTGGAATTTTTAGCTGTTCAAACACAGTGTCCTGAACAAATATTTTCCAGTAGTTAGAGAAATAAAATGACACAGACCTGACGGTTTTCTAAACGTCTCCATGCTCCTGTGAATTTTTGGAAGTGTTTTAAAAGGATGGATATAGATATTTAAATAAAATTCACTTAAATGGAATGAAATGAGTCTTCCGAGAACCAAACAGAACCAGCTCTAAATTAGATGTTAGAGCATGGAAAAAATGTTGGGTCATTAAGGCAAAAAGGAAAAAAAAAAAAAAAGAGTAAAGTACCTTGAAGGAAGATTTAAATATCACATTTCCTGGATTGAAAGATAATATAGTTTAAAAATCTTTAGAGTGGCATCATTTGGGAAATAAGATACTATGATATTAAATATGCATATTAGTTGTAAGTTGAATTCAGATAGCAGAAACCTTAAATCTACCAGAATCAAGGAAATAAGGGAGTCTTCCTCAACTAGGAGTTGTTATGAGCACCACCCCCAATTCGAGGGGTAAATTCACAATATCTTGAGGCATTTTGATTGTCACGATGGAGTGACTGGCAACTACTGGGGCTTAGTGGGCACAGTCCAAGGACTTTGGTAAACATGACTTAATACAAGGACAACTCCCCAAAATAAAGAGTTTTCCAGCCCCAAATATCAATAGTGCTGAGGTTGAGAAATCCAGAAAAAGTGCACTAAGAAGGAATTTTATAGTAGTGAAGATTGTCTGGAAAAGTCTGTCTTCTGATTTCATTTAATTCTTTGGATAAAGGGCAGATAGGACCATTGAGAGCCCTCATCTTTTCATGAGACTTCAAGCCTTTAGTGTTAGAACATCTGGAGCCTGTCTCTTAGGTTACAGAATCAGATTGACCTAACAAAAGTGATAGTATAGTAAGAGATCTTCATTTTAGGGTTCTGACTAAGAGGATTATTGATATGTGTAATTTATAGAACTAAAATGAGGAATGCCCCCATCTTTGCAGTTGGCAATGCTGAGATTCTCAGTCGTTCTGGGCACAGGGTAGCCTGGTTTAGAAAACAGAAATACAAGATGCCCAACTTAATTTGAACTTCAGATAAATAATGAAAACATTTTTAAATATGAGTATGCTCCAGGTAATATGTGGGATATACTCATACCAAATAAAACATTATCTGTCTATATTTTATCTGACAAACTTATCTAGGCATGAAATTGAGAAATCTCACCATTCTTTCTGTATTAAGGATTCCTTTTTCATGAATGTATTTTGAGTGTAGTGACGTCTTAAATTTCTCATCCATCTTCTTAAAGAGTAATACAGGTTTACATATGTATTCTAGATCCCTTTAAGGGAGAGAAGATTGAGGGGCCCATGAAAGCTATGTAATTTTTTCAAAGTTTAATAGTTTTTTCCACACTTAATCCTGAATAAGGCCATTTCTCTTAATTCCATTCCCTTGTGGTTCATTTTGACACAGCTCTTTCGAGACTCTCTTTGACAGTAAACACTGTCATTGGACTAATTTCCATAAATTTATTTTCTGAAGCTTGTCTTATAATTATTGGAAAGAATTAGCAAAAGGAAGCATTTGAAAATGTGAACTTTGCAAAATGAATATGTTAATATCTCACTCTGTATTGAACCTTGCATAGAGAGATGGGTACATTTCTGAGAGCGGGAGAATCTGTGTTGTAGTTATAGTTAGATTTTCTAATATCTTTATCCCACTGAGAATGTCATGGCTTCCTTGGGTTTCCATTTGCTCACTTGTAAAAGAAAGCAATTTGATCGATATTCTTTTTTGAAAAATGTATCTGTATTGACAGTAACGTCTGATTTAGTCAAAAAGAAGAACAATGAGAAATTTAAGATGTCACTACACTCAAAATACATTCATGAAAAAGGAATCCTTAATACAGAAAGAATGGTGAGATTTCTCAATTTCATGCCTAGATAACAATGAGAAAGTCTGGATTTAAATGATATAAAAGGGATATTCTTTCTTTATATCATACTATATATGTACATAACATCATTATGTAGAAGTTTTAATTACAGAAGATACTTTAGATGTTTCTACTCTTCACTAGTTTTTATAGGAAAGACATAAAGATTTCTTTCATTTTCTTTCCAGAACTCATGAAGTTCACTGAGATTAGAATGCCTTATATGTGGATATGATTACATGTTACTATCCAAAGTGCTTGATTTAATAATTACTATACTTTTCAAGTTTTTGAAATTACATTTATGAACATGAACAAAAATAAGTTTTTATGGGAAGCGGCTGTGGCTCAATCAGTAGGGCTCCCGTTTACCATATGGGAGGCCCCGGGTTCGGTTCCTGGGGCCTCCTGGTGAAGGCAGGCCCGCCCGCACGGCGTGGTTGGCTGACCCGGCGAGCACAAGCAGCAAGGGGGGGGGGATAAATGAATAAATAAATAAAATCTTTAAAAAAAAATAAGTTTTTGTGATTCTTGAAAAAATAATATTAACCAGTAATTCTATTTCTGATATTTAAAATATTCCTCTCTTGGATACTTAATACCTATCAGGATTATGACAAAGTTCTATTTTTCTCACCTTACAGTCTACACAGGGGATACATAACCAGGCTTTTTGTATCCATTATGCTCCTTCATCTTTTATTTTTAAATTGATTTTCAGATTCAATCAAGAGGAAATATGATTCCAGAAGAGAGAAATATAACTTCTGGAGCTACATTTGATTTCTTGGGCTTCTCAGATTACCCAGAACTATAGGTTTTTCTCTTCTTGATATATCTGGCTATCTACATTATTACTGTTGTAGGAAATTGTGGAATGATTGTAATCATCACAATTAAAACCCAAACTGCATGTCTCCATATTATTTTCCTAAGCCACCTCTCATTTTGGATTTCTGTTATTCTTCCATCACTGCTCCCAAGATGCTGGTGAAACTAATTGTAGAAGGTACAGCCACTTCATTTTTAGGATGTGGAATACAATTCTTCTTTCGTGCATTTGTGGTGACTGAATCCTTTTTATTAGTTGTGATGTCCTATGATTGCTTTGTATCTATTTGCAACATTCTGTTCTACACAGCTTCCATGTCTCAGGATATCTGTGCCATCTGGTGGTTGAATCATATGCATGGGGAGTAACATGTTCTTTGAGAATCACATGCTCTCTTTAATATTATCTTTTTGTGGTTTTGACACAATCAAACTCTTCTTCTGTGAGTTCTCCTCATTACTCACTCTTTCCTGTTCTGATATCTGTCTCAACCAATTGCTGGTTTTCATCTTTGCCACCTTTAATATTGTAAGCACACCATTCATCATTTTACCACTTACCTGTTCATCATTGTCACCATCCTGAATATGTGTTCATCCAGTGGTCTCCACAAAGCCTTTCCCCCCTGTGCCTCACACCTGTCTGCCATCAGATTCTTCTACAGCAACATCCACTTCTACAACTGTGTACCCAATTCAAAATCTCGTGTTCAAAGTGACCTCTGTGTTTTACATAGTGGTGATCCCTTTGTTTTGTCCTCTAACCTACAGTCTGAGAAATAGGACTGTCACTGACACAGTCAGGAGAATAGTGAAGAGAACTTATTTTTTATATTCAGGGCATGCATCTGCAATTTTTTTCTTCAGTTATTGCATAACATCTGTCTCTGATTTTTGAGTGAACTTTGTTTCAAGGATTCATTCTTTTCTAAAACCTCTTTAAAAATAAAATTTATTATATAAAAAAGTATTCATTCTTAAAGACAATTTTAGATTTTCACAAAGACAAAACTCTTTTCAAGGGAATGAACATAAGTTTTAGATGAAAAGGTTTACTCGTGTCTCTGTGAAAACCAGACAAAATTGTTAATTTTTGGCATCATTCATCATGTACAATACTAAGATATGACTTACTTTATCAGGTGGCTGTATGGAGCAAAAGAAAATATAGGCACCATATATGATATACTATATATGTACAATAAATACAAATCTGTCATTCTTTGTTCCTGGTACTTAGATGATTGTAGGTGTTAATAAAAAAACAAATTACTATTGAAAAATTAGTAAAATTAAAGATATCTTTCTTACCTTAAAATCCCATAAAAACCCATTGTATCATTGTGGCAAACATAAAAGTAACTATTTTATTTTATAAAATAGAATATAGTAAATGCTATAATAAGGTTGGTGGAGAGAAAGTATTTAGATCTATGTGTGTATATAGGGGAAATTGCTTCATAATTGAAATACTCTTTCAACTTATCCTTCAGGAATGGGAAGATTTTTAAGTGAAACTGAAGAGCAAGAAAGAAGTCTCATGTAGGAACAAAGAGCTTTAATAACATTCAGGAGGTGAGAATGTCTAATTAAGTCAATGACTGACAATATTTTTGAGCTACTATTTTATGCCATATATATGAAGAGTATCCTGTTAATTGCTTGAAGGACTGCAAATTTGAATTAGATGTAATTACTATACTAAATTTTTTTCAATAAAGAGTTCCAGTGTGGAGGATAATAGACTATAAAAAAGTTTAGAAATATTAGATTGGTCCTCAGAATATTGAGAACAAAAACAGAGATGATAAGTCGCGTCCTGTGTTTTATGCTTCATTTTCCATGACTTAACAATCAGTGCAAATATATATTAACCCACTATGGTAGCTTGAGCAAGGGCATAACATCAATCTCCTTCACCAGGACTCTCTTGGCAGTCTTCATAGACAGTTGAGTAGTGTTGCCATAAGTATCAATAGCTAATTTCCCTCTTTAGATTTTAATGTTTTAAATTAACTCTAATGTCTAAATATAGTAAATATTTATTATAAGGGCTTCATAGACCTAAGATTTTAATTTTATAATATCAAATTTATCTTTTCATATAATTTTTCTAAGGTATTTCATTGAAGAAATATAAAATTATTGCTCATTTTTCAATTTACCACCTCAAAATTAGTCATTTACCCAACATGTTTTTTACTAAATTAGGGTGGATTAGATACTGTGACACTTTGAGAGATCAGAGAGTATCTTGGGAAAAGAACTACAAGTTTAGTGACACAATTTGATCTAATAGTAATATGTAAGAGACCAAAGAAAGACAAAAAGCTTAGCCATGAATTTAAGGTTCCTAGATTGAAAAATAAAAATTAAAGAAGGCCACATGCAGAACAATATTCCAATTTATCCCTTTGTTGTGGTCCACAGATTTTTACTCATGGGGTTATCACCACAAATATACTGGTTACAACTTTACTGTTTTTGTAAATTGTGAAATGAAAAGTGAGAAGAAGAACAAGAATATGCCCTCAACATTGGATACATTCTCTTTGCAGATCAATTTTAGGAGAACATTATATGATCATTGGGAGTTTGAAAGCTGCTTTATTTAAAACTACTTTTTGTTCTTGTACACCTTGTAAAGACTTTTAGTATACCCATCAATGTACAGACACACGTTGGAACAATGTGATCTAGATTGACATTATCAAGAAAGAGCACACACAGGATGCATACTTGAGGTGGTCTCATTTAATGGCTGCCAACATTGGAGATTCATTAGGGTAAATGCAGTCCAACACTGGCTCTGGGTCATATAGGTGAGAAAACCAAAAAGTAGCAGGATTTTTTAACTTTGACTTTGGTGGAGTTACACTTGCCTGTGCCTCCATCATCTCTGATAGTAGGGTAATCAAAGAGCTGATATCTTGTTCAGATATTATGATTATTAAACAACTTAATCTTGTATAATATTTAAGGTCTTTGGGTGGGTTTTAAAGAAGATTAAGTGAGTGGATACTTGTATAATATTTACACCAGATTCTGGCTCATACGTGCTCAATTTTGTAAGCTAATAATACAATTTTTTTGACCAGGAGGTTTATTACCTTTCTGGTATTTGAAAGAATTCTGCTGTGACCTTAGGAATTGTGACTGTAGGAAGACTGGATATTTTGTAATACTATAAGAAAGGAAAAAGTCATAAGAAATATTCATGTAATTTCAGAATGGCTTAAGAGCTGTAGCTCACATATACAATACTGGCATGTAGAATTCCATAAGGCACTGAGAAATTTGAAAGGAGGCATGGGTAGCATTAAATAATTATTTCACAAATTAATTTTAAACCATAAAAATAAAAAAAAATAAATAAATCTATAAAAAAAAACACAAACAACAACAACAACAACAACAACAAAAAAACAAATCCTGATGATACACCATAGAGATTAATTGTTGGCCTCTGGTACCCTCTAGAGGGTTAGTTTTATTTTTAATCTTTTTATTCCATAGGGAATAATAACTGGGGAATTTAAGATTGCCAGGTCCAAGGAGCTTAATTATGTTAAAGTCTTAACTCTAATCTCACACTATCTAATATCTTCAGGGTCAGGGAGGAAAAGTCTGTTCATCAGATTTATCAGCTAGAAATAGAATCTGGTTATTTGAAATTGGAAGTGAATTTATTTTCTAAGCAAATATCATTTTATAAAGTAAGTCTAATTCAGCCTCTCTAAGTAGGGAACTTTTAACAGAATCCATATTGTGATGCACTAATGATGTGAAATACTTCTTTTGGCATTAAGAAATGGTCAATGGGAAATTGGGGCAATTTCATCTGAATTCTAAACATAGCATCACATCTCTTAGTGTGTGAAAGAATACAGCCTAAACAAAATGGTATATCATTTCCTTATTTCTTTATCTTCTAGCTTTTGCTTTCCTCCTTATTTCACACCAATTTCCTTAATGGAATCTAGTAAAAATGACCATGGAGATGCTCCCTAAATGTCACCTTTATTCTCAAGGTTGAATGAATATGTTGACAAGCTGGTCATTGGGAGTCATGGATATGTAAACTATCTCTGCAGGAGAAAGGAAATATGTTCTTTTAAATTTTCTGTTGGGTTTCCCAAAACCTAGTTTCCCACTATTGGCCTAGAAAATTTGGAAGAAAAGTTTCCAAGTTTATTTTCTTCTTTTAGCTCTGGGCCAAATAACTCACATATTTTTGATTAAGTAGAGGAGAAACCTTAACTTCAGTATCACTCTTTATACCCATTTCTTTAAATTTAGTCCAGTTACAGAAAAAAATCAGGTTCTGTGATTTCTATTTCAGCCTCTCTTCACTTAACTTTTATTGCACACATGTTTGAAGTCAGGTATGTACTCCTTCTGAAATCTAGAACTTCATGTTTCCCAACAAGATTGCAGAAGACTTCACTTGGGTAAATTTATATTACTGATAGAATGAACTAAAAATATATGTTATATAGTATCACAATAGGTAGAGCCATAATTGGAAAGAGTTTCTTAATTCTTTTAGGAAACAGGTGTTAATTTCAATAGGGCAGTAAGCATTTCATTGAATCTATTTCAAAGTTCATTAATCACCTTACGTATTAGAATATTTCAATTCTATTGTTGGAATAAGTGTGAAGAACCATGTAATTTTCTATGATAATGAAATGATTTTTAATCAGCAGGCTTCACTGATGTATTTAATGTTTGGAATAATTTAAAAATAGTGTTTTTCTTATAGCTCATATAAACAGTGTTGGTTATCAAGATTCCCTTTCGCTGAATTTAATATAAAATAATTTTCCTCTATTAATCTTTTCCCAGGGCATAGAAAAAAAATTGTGCTTTCATGAATATGAAATATAGTGGCAAATGGACAAGGAAAACTGCAGCACAGTGTCAGAGGTCATTCTCTTGGGATTGTCAGACCTCCCCGAGCTGAGCGTCTTCCTCTTCCTGGTCTTCCTTCTCATCTGGAGTCACAGTGACGGGCAACCTGGGCATGATTGCAGTGATCCAGGCCAGCTCTCACTTGCTCACCTCCATGTACTTTTTCCTGAGCCACTTGTCCTTTGTGGATTTCTGTTACTCTACCATTATTGTGCCTAAAATGCTGGCCAATATCTTATGCAAGGACAAAGCTATTACCTTTCTGGGTTGCATAGTACAACTCTACTTATTTTGTAGTTATGCAAACTCAGAGGTCATCCTGCTGGCCATGATGGCCTATGACTACTTTGTGGCCATCTGTAACCCATTGCTGTACAATGGTGATCATGTCTTGGAAGTATGGTACTAGTATCTGCCTGCTACATCTGTGGAGCAGAGTGTTCTCTGATACACATATGTTTATCTTTTGATATCCCATCCTATAGATTAAATGTGATTAACCACTTCTTCTGTGATTTACCCCCTATCTTATCTCTTGCCTGCTCTATTGTGTCAATGATTGAACTGCTGTTGTTTATTGTGGCCACTTTCAATGAGAATGTCACCATTGCGGTCATCCTCACCTCTTATTTGTTTATTCTCATCACCATCCTGAGGATGTGCTCTGCAGAAGGAAGGCGCAAAGCCTTTTCTACCTGCACCTCACATCTCACAGCCATAGTTGTCTTCCATGGAACAATTCTTTTCATTTATCTCAGGCCCAATTCTGATTACAATCTGGAAACTGATAAAGTGGCCACTGTGTTCTATACTGTGATGATTTCCATGCTGAACCCCCTGATCTACAGCCTGAGAAACAAAGACATCAAAGAAGCTTCTAGGAAAGTGGTGAGGTTGAAATTATTTTTTACAAGGCCAATTTCGAAAGGAAGCTTCAAGGAGGAGCTTGTGTTTTAGTGGTTGTAGGTAAAATGGCAAAGAGGGAAGGACATTAAAATACAGGCCTATTTATGCTTCATTCATGTGTTCTTGTCTTTGATTTATTTTAAAATCCCATTTATTTGATAGAACATAGTAAAAATGTGCCTCTCATCTTTGTTTCTCTTCTCTGATCCCTAAGTGTTTTGAGGGGCTTTGTGGACAGTAATGTTAAGCTACAAGTTTTTGGTTTGAGGTAACACAATATATCTCTAACAAATTCACATAAAGAGTCATTTCTTTCCATGGCTCTTAATGCATCTTGGTGGTTGTATTTTTCTTTAGGGAGTCAATACACATTTGTGTCATATTATATAAATATTCTTGAAAATTTGGAAGGAATTTCCCATGTACTTAAGTGAACTTGCAAATATTATTTTAATTATTTTTGCTTAATTCCCTTTTTTACTATTTTTTATTGTAAAGTTTAAATTTTTGAAAATTAAAAAAAATATATTCTCTTATTTAAAATGGAGGTAATATTAATACTCTACCTATCCCTTTAAATTGTAATAAAAATTATATAAATAATGTATTTAAATTCTTACTGATGGAGAACTGGATGTGGCTCAAGTGATTGAGCTCCTGCCTACTACATAGGAGGTCCTGGGTTCAGTTCCCAGTGCCTCCTAAAGAAGATGAGCTTGCACTATATGCTGGTTTGGTGAGCTGATGCAACAAGATGATACCACAAGAGACACAAGGAGGGAAAACATAATGAGATACACAACAAAGCAGGGAGTGGAGGTGCCTCAAGAGAACAGGCACCTTCCTCTCACATAGGACCTCCGGGGTTCGGTTCCCAGTACCTCCTAAAAAAGCAAGGCAAGCACACAACAAACAGACACAGCAAATGCAAACAACGAATGAGTGGGGAGAAAGAAATAAATTAAATAAATCTTTAAAAAAGCATTCTTAGTGAAGGATATCATAGAGTATAATTGATTAATACAGTAGCTGCTGTTATTTATATTTTACTTTTATTTTTGGCTGTATTTCACCTTAATTCTTGCTTAAATAAGTACATCAGATAATTCATTCCTACATTTTACAAATTCCCATGACTTTGTTAATGTTTTAATGTTCCGTGATTTTATTTAACCATTCTCTATATTTCTAATTCTTACTCATTACAATAGATTCTGAACAAATTACCACAAACGTGGTGGTTTAAAACAACAGGGAGCCTCCATGCATTTCCTCTTTATTCTTCTGGTGCTGCTGGCATTCCTTGGCTTGTGGCCTTACCACTGCAATATTCAAGGAATCTTCAAATGTTTCTCTGCTCCATGATTACAAAATTGTCTTCTCTGTGTGTGTATATGTGTGTGAAAGAAATTACCTTATTCCTTTCACATAGAACACTTGTGATGGTATTATGGCCACATAATCCTAAATAATATCCCCAACTGAAAAGACTTAATGTAAGCATACTTGCAAAGAACTTCTTCTAAATAAGGTAGCATTTACAGGTTCCAGTGATTAATAAACATTTTATTTATGGGGGGGGGCATTTTCATGCTTAATATACCCATCCAATCATTTAAAAATCAAAACATAATTTGTATTTCTTACATTCCTACACTCTTTATTAAATTTTTTTTTTGAAAAGATACTGAGATTACATAAATGTTACACAAAAATTGTAGGGATTCCCATGTGTCTCACCTCCCACACCTCCCACAACATCCCACATAAACATGCTTCATTAGTGTGGCACATAACCTGCAATAGATATAAACATCTTGGGGCTTTGCGACTAAGCATGGAACATAGTTCACCTTGTAGACCACACTCTCTCCCACACGGTTCTGTATGTTATATGATGATATAAAATGGCCTATATCTGTCATTGCAATGTCACTGAGGATGATTCCCAAGTCCCCAAAAAGCCCCTTTATTACAACTGCTTTTCCCTCGCCCTGCCCCCAAGAGTCTGGTGGCCACTGGCTCCACATTAATGTTGTAATTACTTCCATGGCGTGAATTACAATATGTTTATAACAGAATACCAGTAAGTCCACTCTTATTCATAGCTCTTCCTCCAATACTGAGGAGTCTGAGATGGTGACGTCCACTCCACCTTCAAATGAGAGGGGGCTTATATCCCATGGATAAGATGGATGGGCTTATCCTGCCTGCAGCTACTGAGTCTCTCCATTCCCTGGGATGGCCATTGTCCATCATCATCTCCCCACCAGGTGTCTAGGGTGAGTCCATTGAGCTGTAGAGTAGGAGTTGCAACTCCACTGAGATTCCGGGCCCAGAAGGCATATGGACATCCCAAAGACTCTGGTCTCTGGAAGTTCACCTACAAACTCCGGCACCACATATAGATTTGACTAGGGGGACAGATGGACCACGTGCAGGGAAGACATATTTGGGTTCAACTCTGTCACTCTCAGGAGCAAGGATTCCAAAGTAGGGCCCAGTGATAAGGCATGGAAGTCTGTGACTATCTGCCCTGATATAGGACCTGGGTGTTTCCAGAACCCTTAGGAGCCCCTCTGTTTGGAGTGATATGCACATTGGAAACCTATGAGGTCCTATTGAGATTTGCATAAGCATTACCTCTGGGATGACCTCCTGACTCACTTTGAAGTCTCTTAGGCATATAAACTCATTTGTTTTCACCTTTTCCCCCTTTCATTTGAGGTCTTTTTCCAGTTGAATTGCCTGTTGGCACTTGTTAGTAATCCCTCATTGCCAGGGAGGCTCATCCCTAAGAGTCATGTCCCATGCTGGGAGGAAGGTAATGCATTCATATGCTGTGTTTGGCTTAGAGAGAGGCCACATTTGAGAAACAAGGAGGCTCTCAGGAGGCAACCCTTAGGCACCCCATAATGATAGGCTAAATTTCAATTTCAAGAGCAAAGACTCATAAGGCTAGTCATCAATAACAAGAGCCCATCAGTGAATCATCCTCCTTTGCCAGACATTGCTCCTGAGCTTGGAGAACTGTTGCTACTGCCCTGGAGAATATGGCAGAGCTCTCCAGGATGGGAACCAAGTATTCTCTCAATTATTGAGTGGTTCTCCACAGACTGTGACTATGCCCCATGAGCACTTGAAAATATCATATACCTTTTATGTATGTTCAGGTGAACTTCCTCCCATGAACCCTCCCTTCCTGACACCCCCCACCAACAATCCTCTCCCACCTAAGTTGTAACCCTACTGTGTTCCAAAGCTTCTTTAAAGATGAAGTCAACACCATAGCCAAATACAATTAATAGGAAAATGAAATAATGATATTTAAATGTAAGAGATAAAATACATGAAAACTAAAAAAAAAAAAAAAAACTAAAAATAAAATGAAAGAATTGGGTTATTCAAAAAATGAGAAAAAAATTTTTTGGTCATTTTGCCTTTTATCACTGCAATATCTGGTGTACAGTCTGTGCCATAGCACCTTCCCCCTCTCACCACCCAGTGTCTCACTATTTTTCATTTAATTTTCAAAGAAGTTTTAGGTCACAGCAAAGTCACACACCAAATACAAGACATTCTCATATACCCAACCTCCTCTCCCTTTCCTCACCCCATATTAAACCTTTTTGTATGTGGATGGTAGCATTGTTATAACTGATATACAGGTAGTGAAACACAGCTACTAATCATTGTCAATGGTTTACAGTATGGTTTACATTTTAGAACGTATACTTTTATAAATTTTGATGATACTTCCTATGTCCTGTGTCCATCACTGTAAGGTAATGAAAAACATTTCCACTGACCACTAAATATCCCCTGTTAGATCTATTCTGTTCCTTTCTCCCCTCCCCCACTGTGGCCCATGGCAACCCCCCTGGTTTGACTCATTGGATGACAAGATTCATAGTTACATGCAACAAGAGGTCATGACACACTGGTTTGTCCTCCACTATTAGGAACTGCCCTTGCTCTTAAGAGACACCCACCTGTATATTTCTGAGAAAATTGTCCTCCCAGAGATGGGAGTCCATCTCCTTCCCTCTCATTGTGTGTGTCTCCACCCACTGATACAACACATTATGACAGAATGAACACTCACACACTCCCTAGAAGCCTGCTCCAGGTGTACCCTGTCCCTAATGCCCCTCCAACCAACACCCTAAATCAGTGACTCTTCCTTGTCATATTGCCATAAGAGCATTCCCACCTCTGTACTTTCAACCTCATATCCACAAATCTCAAGTGTTCAACTTGTCCCTCTCCCATCTTTCCCCTCAGTGTCCTGGGTATTCTAACCCACCCTTCCCAATCTACCCTCCTGTCAACCCTGCACCAGCCAACCCAATATATCACTACCTACCTGTCCTATTCATTCAATATGCAACTACACTATATCATTTTACCATAGATTACGTCCGTATGGGTAATGGCTCACCACTTTCTCTTATCTTTCTTGTAAACTTATCTTTCAGGCAATAGTTCCCAGAGACTGCTCAATTTCCTTAATTCATATCAGTGAGGTCATGTACTGTTCAACCTTCAATGCCTGGCTTGCTTCACTCAACATAAGGTCTTCCGGATTCATCCATGTTATCCCATGTGTTAGCACTTTATTCCTTCTTACAGCTGCGTAATATTTCATTGTATGTATGTATCACATTATATTTATCCATTCATGTGTTGATGGGCACCTGGGTTGATTCCAACTTTTGGCAATAGTGAACAATGCTGCTATGATCATTGGTGTGCATATATCTGTTTGTGTCTTTACTTGCAGTTCTTCTGGGTACATACCCAGCAGTGGAATCACTGGATCATATGGAAGACCAATAGTTAGTTTTTTGAGGTACTGCCAAGTTGTCCTCCACAGTGGCTGGACCATTCCACAATCCCAACAGCAGTAGATGAGGGTTTCCATTCCTCCACATCCCCTCCAACACTTATTGTCTGCTGTTTTTTTTTAATAGCGACCATTTTTTAATGGGTGTAAGATGGTATCTCAATGTCGCTTTGATTTCCATTTCTCTAATAGCTAGAGATGTTGAGCATTTTTTCATGAGTTTTTAGCCATTTGTATTTCTTCCTTGGAGAAATGTCTTTTCAGGTCACTTGCCCATTTTTTAAGTGGGTTGTTAGTCTTTTTATTTTCAAGTTGTAGGATTTCTTTATATATGCAGGATATTAGGTGCCTATTAGGTATATGGTAGCCAAATATTTTCTCCCATTGGGTAGGCTGCCTTTTTATTTTCTTGATAACGTTCTTTGAGGAGCAAAAGTTTCTAATTTTGAGGAGATCCCATTTATCTATTTTTTCTTTTGCTGCTCATGCTTTGGTTGTGAAGTTCATGAAACCATTTCCTATTTCAAGGTCCTGTAGATGATTCCCTACATTATCTTTCAAGGTCTTTATGGTCTTGGCTGTTATATTTAGATCTTTGATCCATCTTGAGTTGATTTTCATATAAGGTGTGAGATGGTGTTACTCTCTCATTCCTTTGTATATGGATATACAGTTCTCCATGCACCACTTGTTGAAGAGGCCGTCTCTCTACTGAGTGGGCTTGGTGGCCTTATTGAATATCAGACGTCTGTATATGTGAGGATTTATAGCAGAACTCTCAATTTGGTTCCATTGGTCAATGTGTCTATCTTGTGCCAGTACCCTGAGGTTTTCATCACTGTAGCTTTGTAGTAAGTTTTAAAGTTAGGTAGTGTGATACCTTGAACTTCTTTTTTTTTTTTTTTTTTTTTTTCAATATTCCTTTGGCAATTTGGGGCCTCATACCCTTCCAAATAAATTTCTTAGTTTTTCCAGTTCCTTAAAAAATACAGTGTTGATTTTTTATTGGGATTGCATTAAATCTGTAGATTAGTTTGGGTAGGATAGACATCT
Source organism: Tolypeutes matacus (assembly GCA_026826555.1). Taxonomy (NCBI): domain Eukaryota; kingdom Metazoa; phylum Chordata; class Mammalia; order Cingulata; family Chlamyphoridae; genus Tolypeutes; species Tolypeutes matacus. The sequence goes on along the minus strand of JAKSZT010029587.1, from coordinate 1,002,354 downwards.
TGATGATGTTTAGTTTTCCTATCCATGACCAGGGAATATTCTTCCATTTATTTATGTCTTCTTTGATTTCCTTTAACAGTGTTGGGTAGTTTTCTGTATATAAGTCCTTTACATCTTTAGTTAAATTTATTCCTAGTTATTTGATTCTTTTAGTTAATATTGTAAATGGTATTTTTTTCCTTGATTATGTCCTCAGATTGCTCATTATTGGTGTACAGAAATGGTACTGATTATTCAGCATTGATCTTATACCCTTGTTCGACGATACAGAATTCCTTTATAAGTTTTAGATGCTTTGCTGTAGATTTCTCAGGGCTTTCTATGTTTAGGATCATGTCATCTGCAAATAATGAAATTTTTACTTTTTCTTTTCCAATTTTGAAGGCTTTTATATCTTTTTCTCGCCTCAGTGCTTGAACAAGAACTTCTAAGACAATGTTAAATATGAGTGGTTATAGTGGGCATCCTTGTCTTGTTCCCGATCTCAGAGGGAAGGCTTTTAGGATTTCACCATTGAAGATGATGTTATCTTTGGGTTTTTCATATATACCCTTTATCATGTTCAGAAAATTCCATTCTATTAATATCTTTTGGAGTGCTTTTTTCAGGAAAGAGTACTGTATTTTGTCAAATGCTTTCTCTGCATCTATAGAGATGATCATGTGATTTTTTTTTCTTTTAATCTGTTTATGTGGTGAATTACATTGATTTTCTTATGTTGAACCATCCTTGTATACCCAGAATGAAACCCACTTGGTCATGGTGTATAATTCTTTTGATATGTTGTTTAATGTGATTAGCAAGAATTTTGTTGAGGATTTTAGCATCTAGGTTCATTAGAGGATTTGACTGTAATTTTCCTGTCTTGTGGGATCTTTGTTTGGCTTTGGTATTACGTTAATGTTGGCATCACAGAATGAGTTAGGCAATGTTCCTTCTACTTTTATTTTTTGGAAGAGCTTAAGCAGGGTTGATGGTAGCTCTTTCCAGAATGTTTGGTAGAATTCAGCGGTGAATCCATCTGGTCCTGGGCTCTTGTTAGTTGGGAGGCTTTTGATGACTGAGTCCATCTCTTTACTCATAATTGGACTGTTGAGTTTATCAATTTCTTCTTTTGTCAATGTAGGCTGCTTGTGAGTTTCTAGGAATTTGTCCATTATCTCTAAATTATTATTCTTGTTGGCATATAATTTTTCAAAGTTTCCTCTTATGATACTTTTTATTTTGCTGGGATCAATAGTGATATCCCCTTCTTCATTCCTTATTTATATATTTGCATGTGCTCACTATTTTTCTTTGTTAGTCTGGCTAAGGTTTGGTCAATTTTATTGATCTTCTTAAAGAACGAGCTTTTGGTTTTGTTTACTTTTTCCAACGTTTTCTTATTTTATATTTCATTTATTTTTGCTCTAATCTTTGTTCTTTCTTTCTTTCTACTTCCTTTGGAGTTAGTTTGTTGTTGTTTTTCCATTTCCTCTAGGTGTTAAGTTAGATATTCAACTTTTAGCTCTTTCTTCTTTTTTAATGTATGCATTCATGGCTATGAATTTCTCTCTCAGCACAGCTTTGGCTGCATCCCATAGATTTTGATATGTTGTGTTGTCATTTTCATTCGATTCGAGGTAGTTACTGATTTCTTTTGAGATTTCTTCCTTGACCCACTGTTTGTCAAAGAGTGTGTTGTTTAGCTTCCATATCTTTGTGCCTAATTTTGTTCTCTGGCCCTTAGTTATTTCCAAATTCATTCCACTGTGGTCAGAGAAATTACTTTGTATAGTCTCAATCTTTCTGAATTCATTGTGATTTGTTCTGTGGCCTAGCATATGGTCAATCTTGGAGTATGATCCATGTGCGCTCAAGAAGAATGTATATCCTGCTGTATTTGGGTGTAATATTCTGTTTATGTCTATTAGTCCAGGTTCTCTAATGTATCGTTCCGTGTCTTTTTTTCTTTATTGATTCTCTGTCTAGATGTTCTGTCTAATGGTGATAATGAATCACTAAAGTCCCCCACTATAATTGTAGAGGCATTTATTTCTCCACTTAGTTTTTCCACTATTTGCCTCATGTATTTTGAGGCACCCTGATTAGGTGTATAAAGTTTATGATTGTTCTCTCTTCCAGAAAAGTCACCCCTTTTACTAATATATAGTGCCCATCTTTTGCATTTACAATACAATAGTTTTGCATTTAAAGTCTATTTTGTCTGATATTCGGATAGCTAATCCTGGACTTTTTTGGTTATTGCTTGCTTATAAAATAGTTTTACAGCCATTCACTTTCAGCCTCCTTGAATCCCTGGGTCTAAGGTGGATTTCTTGCAGACAACATGTAAATGGGTCATATTTCCTTAGCCATTCTGCCAATCTGTGTCTCTTGACTGGTGAGTTTAATCCATTAACATTCAGTGTTATTACTCTCATGAATTTCTTATATCAGCCCTATTTTCTTTGGTTTTCTGTATGTCATATGTTGTTTTTATTTCTCTTTTTGTCTTTTTAGTTGTTCCTACACCTTCCTCCAACTCTCTCTCTCCTCCTTTTTCCTTTTAACCTGTAGAACTCCCTTTAGTATTTCATGACGTGCAGGTTTCTTATTGGCATATTCTCTTGATTTCTGTTTATCTGTGAATATTTTGAACTCTCCATCATTTTTGAAAGCAAGCTTTGCTGGATAGAGAATTCGTGGCTGGAAAGTTTTTCCTTTTAGTACGTTGATTATGTAATACCACTGTCTTCTTGCCTCCATGGTTTCAGATGAGAAATCAGCACTTAATCTTATTGTGCTTTCCTTGTATGTGATGGCTCTCTTTTCTCTTGCAACCTTGAGTATTTTCTCTTTGTCTTAAGCATTGGATACTTTGAGAATTATATGTCTTGGAGTAGGCCTGTTGGGATTTACACTGTTTGGGGTGTGCTGTGCTTCCTGGACATGTACATCCATCTCCCTCAATAGAGTTGGGAAGTTTTCAGCCATTATTTCCTTCAACACTCCTTCTATTCCCTTTCCCTTCTCTTCTCCTTCTGGGATGCCTATAATGCATATGGTTGTGTGTTTTATATTGTCAGTTAAATCCCTAAGTCCCTGCTGGATTTTTTCTATCTTTTTATCTAACTGTTCTATTATCTGTTTGATTTCAGGTGTACTGTCTTTCACAGCACGAATTCTTTCTTCTGCCTGTTCAAATCTGCTGTTATGTGAATCCAGAGTCTTTTTTATTTCTTGTACTGTGCCATTCATCACCATCATATCCATTATCTTTTAATGTATGTTTACAATTTCTTCAGTATGTTCTCCCAGTGTCTTCTTAATATCCTTAATCTCTTCCTTCGCTTTTTCAAGTTGGTCCATGATATTTGTTTGGATAGCTTTGATTAGTTTTTTGATGTTCTGCATCTCTTCCTGGTTTTTAGTTCGTTCATTGGACTGGTCCATGTGTTCCTGTTCCTCAGTATGGTTTGTTATTTTTTGTTGCCCTCTGGTTATCATTTTATCTTGATGGATTTATTCAGTTGATTAGCTTCTCTCTCTGTTCTAGAGTTTTATTTAGCTGGTGGTTCTGAGGGTGTGTTTTCTCTTTGACACTTTGTTCTACTTGTTGTATTTCCTTGCTTTTTTCTATGTTCCCTTGAAGGAAAAAGATTATGGTCAGAGGATTCAAAAGATATAAGAAAGGAAAAATGATAATAGTTATATTGATAAAAGTTAGAAGAGGGGCCATAACAGACTTAATAAAATGAATATTTAACTTATGTAGGCAGTGTAGAGTAATAGGGGGAAAAAGTGGAGTACTTACAATGGAATGGGAAACCAAATAGAGAAAAATATATGGAATGATTTTAAAGGCCAGAATGATGAGGAGAGATGGAAAGAGTAAAGAAAGGGCTGAAAGGAAAAAGTTAATTAAAAAAAAAAAGAAAAGAAAACAGAATAGAAAAGATAGAAATTGACACCCATGAAGTTGAGGGCTAATGTAAAAAGATGGAATGTAAGAATCACAACACAAAGCAGAAGTTGGAAAGATGAAGGAAGGAGAAGAGCTAGCTTTGGTAGACAAAATCACTCTTCAATCACAGAGAATTGAAAATCAAGGAAGAAGCAGCACAGCAAAGAAGAAACAAGCTTGTAGCACCTCATTTAAAAAAGGGGGGGGTGAAGAAAGAGGAAAGAAAAGCAAGAAACAAACAAACAGAGAAAACCCAAACAAACACACAAGCATGCAGTCAAACAAAGCTTCGGAAGAACACTGTTCCTTCTTGGGCCCTTGTGAAGCCTCTCAACCTGCATTCATCAATCAGTTAGCCTGCAACCTTCTCTCTGCAGGTTTTGTGGCAGATTTTAATGGTAAAATTAAGTTAAAACATTTTTTTTAAGAAATAAGGGACCCAGAAGAAGGCCTCTTCTGGATCACCCCCTCCACTGAGGGGACCCTATATAGAATCGTAGAAACTTATCAAACACTTCCCACTGCCTGACACCCCCAAGGGAGCTGAGACTCTGATACTCAGTGTGGAACTATAAAATTGGCTGGCTCTGTCCCCTCCTGAGCCAAGCCTCTGTGTCCCACCTCTGTTAGGTAAATCAAGCTTACTCAGCAGATTGGTCTCATGCTGGCACCCCGTCTAGCCAGCTGGTTTGCTCCCCAAAAGCTGCAAAGGGGTCCAGGCAGCCAAACAGACAGAAAAATCCCTCTTACCCTTTGCCAGGACACTCCCACTCTCGGAAGGTGCTCCCTCTCACGGGGTTGCCAGGATGGTGGGGCTTAGCTGTCTGTGTCCACAATTTCCAGCTGGGGAAAATAATTTTATATTGAGCAGTCCACCTCGCTATCCAGCTCCCTCCAGATCTATGTCCCCAAGGCTTTCGCTCTGCAGGCTCACAGAACAAACCACCTGGGCAAGATCTTGTCCCCAATCAGTCATCCTCCACGAAAGAAATGGTGAGTGCCCACCTAAACTGATGCCATCTTCCCCCTACCATTCCTACACTCTTAATACTACATTCATTTTCTCACCCCCAAGTAACATTTGGTGTTTGTTATTGTCTGCAGTATAAATAAAGTAACAATTATATACAACATTGATCCTTATTGCTATAATGAATTTGGGAAGGGCACTTGTCTTGAAATTAAACAACTGAGTCCAGGATTTGACTCTGATTAGTGATTTTGAGCAATATACTTAAATGCTTTAACCTCAATTTTCTTAAATATAAACTGGGGATTAATTGCCACCCTGGATGAGTTAATCTGGAAAATGTAGTATTATTAACTTTTCTTATGAAGAAATCTTTGAGGTTGTGGGTCATGTATTAACCATTTAGAAATATTTCAGTATCCCTGGCACAAATAGTTACTCATTATCTCAATATAATAAATGAATACATACTGGCTCAAAGAAAGGAGTTATGATGTTTTTAAAATGAAAATATGGCACTGTTTATACTCAAATATTTTAAATGAGGTGATAATTCAATATCATCTGAGAAATTGCATTAATGATGAAGGTAAGGAAAATCTTTTACCTTTGCTTCTCCAACTATGGCAGATTTTCTCAGCCTTAGCACTACTGACATTTTGTACAAGACAATTATTGCTGTGGGGTTCTGACCTGTGTGTGTAGGATGTCTTGCAGCATCCACAGCCTATATCCACTCAATGCCAGTACCACCCTTACCTGCGCCCACAATTGTGGCAAGCAAAAGTATTTCTAGGCATTGACAAATGTCCCCTGGAGAACAAAATCACCCATGTTGGGAACCACTTAGCTGGAAAGTATTGATATACAAAGCTCTATTCTCCTTAGGGAACCTTTCACTATTGAACTTCCCTATATGTAAGAAGTCTTTCCAACTCCCCAAGCTCCAGTATTTTACCATGTTATTAATTTAATAACATGATGATTTCCTGGGCACAGAATTCTAGGTAGCTTTTTTTAGCTTCTTTCAGCACTTTAAATTTTCATTCCACTCTTTTCTTGTTTGCATGGACTCTTAGAAAATGTCCAAAGTAATTTTTGTTCTTGTTCCTGTAGGGTAGAATGATTTTCCCTCTGTCTTTCAAATTTTTTTGTTTCTGAATTTGTCCTTCTGATGTCTTTTTTTTTTTGCTTCCTGGATCTCTTGTTTGGTGTCTGAAATTAATTTTGGAAAATTTACAGCCATTATTACTTAAAGTATTTTTTCTGTTCCTCTCTCTCTTTCTTTTCCTTCTGTATATGTATGTTACATCTATTGTTATTATCCCACAGTCATTGGATATTTTATTGTGTCTTTTTCATTATTTATTCTCTTTGCATTTCCATTTTGTAAGCTTCTACTGACATACCTTCAAGCTCACTTATTCTTTCCTTGGCCAGATAAAATCTACTGATAAAAATAAAATTTGAAAAAAGAGAAAGAAAAATAAATCTATTGACAAAACCATAAAAGTTATTCTTCACTTCTGTTGCAGTGGTTATTTTATTTGTTTGTTTTTTTTGTTGTTGTTGTTAAATCAACTTTATTGATACATATTAATATAAAACATACAATTTATCCAAAGTATACAATCAATGGTATTTGTTATAATCACAGTTGTGTGTTCATCACTTCAATCATTATTAAAGCATTTTCATTATTTCAATAATAATAATAAACAAAAAATAGACAAACAAATAAGAAAATTTCTCACCTCTCAATTTCATTGTTTACCCTGCTGTACATGCTGCAATTTCTGGCTATTTTTGCACAGTTATTTATTTGTTTATTAAGCAGTTTATTAAGAGCAGATAGCAAGCACAAACAAGGGGGGTGGAGAGGATAAATAAATAAAATAATTTTTTTTAAAAGTCAATTCAATGCAGAAAGGGTAGTCCTTTCAACCATGGTGCTGAAACAAAGAACCTTTTACACAGACTTTCTTATAACTTTCATACAAAGCAACTCAAAATGGATCAGAGATCTTTAAGTAAAGCACAAAACTATTAAATTTCTAGAAGACAACAGTGGAGAAAATCTAGATGGCACTGGGTTAATCAATGGCTTTTAGATACTACCCCACAAATATGTTTAATGAAAGAAAAAATTTAAGTTGAATTTCATTAAAAATTAAAGTTTCTGCCCTGCAAAGGTCAATGCTAAGAGAATGAAAAGAAAGGTCACAGACTGGGGTAAAATATTTATAAAACACTTATCTGACAAAGAGTTTGAATGAAAAATATACAAAGAACTTTACAAACTAAATGATAAGAAAATAAAAAACTCAATTATAAAATGGAACATGATTTGAACAGAGACTTCAGCAAAGAAGACATACAGTTGGCAAAATAAGCATATAAAAAGAAACTCAACATCAAATATCATTAGGGAATTGCAAATTAAAACAATGAGATGCCACTACATGCCTAACAGAATTGCTAAAATCCCAAATACCAACACCACCAAATGCTGACAAGGATGTAGGAGCAACAGGAACTCTCATTCATTGCTCGTATTGAATGGAATATGGTACAGCCACTTTGGAATACAGTCTGGCAGTTTCTTACAGGGCTAAAGATAATTTACCATATAATCCAGCAATCACACTCCTAGGCATTTGTCCAAAGAGATTAAAATCTTAAATTCAAAAGAATCCTGCACACAAATGTTTATAGAAACTTTATTCATAATTGACAACAATTGGAATAAACTAAGATGCCCTTCAATAGGTGAATGAGAAAACAAACCATGGCATATTTCCACAATAGAATATTAGTTATCAATGAAAAGAAATGAGTTATAGAGCCATATAAAAAATGGGAGAAACTTAAATGCCTATTGCCAAAAGAAACAAGCCAGTATGAAAAAACTATATACGGTATGATTTCAAGTATATGGAATTCTGGAAAAGGGAAAGCTATAGAACATTGAAAAGATAAGTGTTGCCATGGTTTCAGGGTGAGTGATGGAGGGAGGATGAATAGGTTGAGCACAGGTCATTTTTAGGGCAGTGAAATTATTCTGTATGATACTATCAAGGTATATATATGACATGTATTTATCAAAACCCATAGAACTATACAACATGAAGGGATAATATTGATGTAAATTATAGATTTTAGTTACTAATAATGTGTCAATATTCATTCATTAATGGTAATAAATTCACCACATATTGCAAGAGTTAAATAATAAGGTAAGTTATGAGTGTATCTGGATATATGGAAACTCTCCACACTTTCTGTGCAATTGTTCTGTAAACCTAAAACTGCTCTAAAATAAAATTTGTTATTACAAAATAAGATACAACTAAATACCTAATGGAGGGGAAAATTTTTAAAAAGTCATAAACATAAACAATAACATGACAATAGGAAGTGTAGTGCAACCAGAATTTTTAAACATTGCTGGTATGAATGCTAGATGATAGTGTTCCTTTAGATTACAGTTTGGCAATTTACCTTACAATTACACAAACACTTACCATAAGGCCAAAACTCCACATTCTAGGTATTATCCAAGTGAAATGTATACATTTGTGCATGCAAAATATTTATGCACAATTATATAGTCAATGCATTCATCATCATCCAAACTGGGAACAAAGAGATACCCTCTTGACTGGGAAATGGATAAATAAACTGTAAAATATGCATAGGAATCTGACTTATGCTCTGCTTCAAAAGTCTGACTCAATTTCTAAATTTAAATAAACTTTTAAATATATATTATCATCTCACTTCTAATTATCACCACTTAAATTGTATAGGTCCTCTTGCTTGCCATGATTTTTTATTTTGTAAGATAAAAAAAGTCAGTAAATTTTTAGACAGTCTCTTTGCTTGACTATCATGGGAGTTTCCTTCAATAGAAGTAGAATATGTGACAAAAGCTAAGAAATGGAAGAAACAGGATCATTAAATTAAAAGGACATCAATACTAATATCATCAAATGAGCCAAGATACTTCAAATATGGTGATATACTTTGACTTAAAAGCAATACATATGAAAAAAGACAATTGGAAAAATCATATCCATGAGTATAAGGCAGTTTGATTTAAGATTTTAAAACTATAGAAGGCCTCATGCACAATATTCCAAATTATCCCTTTGTTTTGGTCCACAGGATTTTACTTCACAGGGGTTATGATAACATATAGGTTGGTTAAAATATTTCTTTCTTTTGTAAATTGTGAAATGGAGATTGAGAAGGAGAACCAGAATGTCTCAAATTCAGGTGCATTCTTTGGCAGTCTGTTTTAGGAACATCTTATATGGTAGTTGAGAATATGATAACTGCTTTACTTGAAACTACTTTTTGTTCATGTACACTTTGAAAAGACTTTGAGTACATACAGGGATACACAAAATTTGAATACTATGGCCTAGATTGACATTATAAAGAAGAAAACATCCAGAAGACATTCTTGAGGTGTACCCATTTAATGGCTGCCAGCATTGGAGATTCATTAGAGAAAATGCAGCTCCAGCACCATCTCCAGGTCTTTTCTTTTCAGCATGATTCATACAGCAACATGAGGCTATGACTTTGACTTTGGCCAACTTATTTCTGTCTGTGCCTCAGTCAACTCTTTTGATAGGTGGGGATAAAACAGAACTGACCTCTTGTTCAGTTGTTATGATAATTAAATTAGTTAAAACTTGTACAATGCTTCAGATCTATTGGTAAGTTTTTAGAAGATAAAATGAGTGAAGATTTGTCTAATATTTAGGGCAGTTTCAAGCATGTAAAAAGTGCTCAATAAGTGTAATATAGTTTTCTGACTAGGAAAATTTTTACCTTTCTGTGTAGCTTTAGACAGTATGGCCTGCAGAAAGATAGGAAATTTTGTAATACTATGAGAAAGGGAACGTTCATAAGAAATATTCATGTAATTTCAGCGAGATAATATGAGATGTACCTTACATATATAATAGTGACATGTAGAATTCCATAAGGAACCAAGAAATTTGGAAGGAGACATTTAGTTTTAAATAGTTGTTTCACAAATTATTTTTTAAATTCCTCATGATATGCCAGAGAGGTTAATTATTATTTGTTTTTATACCATTTACAGAGTTACTTTTATCTTTACTTTGAACTTTTTTACTTTTGGCATTCCATAGAGATTAATACATGTTCTTGGTACTTAAGGGATTCATTTCCCAAGAGCTTAAATTACAGTATAAAGTATTAACTCTATTCTCTACACATCCTGACATCTCCAGGACCAGGGAGGAAATGTTCATCCATCATAGTTCTTAGCTATAATTAGACTCAGGTTACTTGAAAATGGAAATGAATATTTATATTCTGAGCAAAAATTTATTTTAAAAAATATACCAAATTTATATCTACTCTAATTAGAGTATCATTGAACAGAATCCATACTCCTGGACAATCATGTCTTGGAATATTTCTGTCATTTAGCAATAAGAGATAGTGGATGTTTCCAACTTTTGGCAATGGTGAATAAAGTGGCTATGAACATTGGTGTGCAGATGTCTGTTCGTGTCACTGCTCTCAGTTCTTCTAGGTATATACCCAGTAGTGGTATTGCAGGGTCACATGGTAAGTCTATATTCAACTTCTTTAGGAACTGCCAAACAGTTCTCCATAGTGGTTGTACCATCCTGCATTCCCACCAACAATGAAGAAGTGTTCCATAAACAGATGAATGGATAAACAACCTGTGGTCTATTCACACAATGGAATATTATGCAGCTGTAAGAAGAAATGAAGTCGTAAAGCATATGGCAACATGGATGAACCTGGAGGACATTATGTTGAGTGAAGCAAGCCAGACACAAAAGGACAAATACTGTATGAATGTGTTACTATGAACCAAATATATTGTGTAATATATTGTTTGATTCAAAAAAAAAATTTATGTATCCATTACATTTAATTGAGAAATGTATATATTTATTCATCTGTGTTTACTTTTTAGTTTTTAATTGTTTATATTTTCAATTATTAAATGTACAAAATAAAGTTTAAAAAATGTTAAAAAAAAAGAGATAGTGGATGGGAAATTGAACCAATTTCCTCTGTAATGCCAAATTTTTTAGTGCATCATTTTTTCTCTCTCTCCTTTCTTCCTTCCTCCACACCAATATTCTTCATGGAATCTAGTAAAGATGATGATGGAGATGTTCCTTAAATGTTACTCTAATTCTGATGGTGGAATTAATGTGCTTATTAGTTGTTTATGGGAAATCATGCACATGTGAACTATCTCTGCTCAGCAAAGGAAAAGTATTCTTTTGTCATTTCTATTGGATTTAACAGAGTCCAATTTCCTCATATCAGCCTAGAATATTGGGAAGAAAATTTCCAAGTTTATTTTTTTTTCGTTTGGGGCAGGAAAATAGATTTTTTTCCAGATTGAGAATACAGTGACAGATTGAGAAATTCGATAAGTCGAAATTGAAGAAGACAGAAACGCAAGAGAAAAATCCACTGCCCTCCAAAGAAACGATCGAACAGGAGAAGCAAGCAGGTGAATCGTAATGAGGTGTGCGCTGCCAATATGCACTGTACATTCCACAAGCATTGCCTTCTTATTTTACTTCTTTTAGCTGTTAACTTTGTAAGATGCAAAGAGGTTGGATAAAATTTAAATGACTGTGCTGCCCCTTTTCACATCAAAGAATCGAGAACTACTGACAAGGAAGGCTGCCCCTGCTTCTCCTATCTGCCTGTCTGGCTGGCAGGGAAGGAAAAGAACTTGCATGTTGGTGAAGGACGACAGTGAAATCTAGAGTAAAAGCAAAAGCTGGTCCAAGGTGTCCTACAGGCTGTAAAATGCAGTTTAATCAGAGTGCCATTTTTTTGTTGTTGTTCAAATGATTTTAATTATTGGAATGCACAATTTTTTTAATATGCAAATAAAAAGTTTTAAAACCTAAAAAAAAAAAAAAAAAGATGACAATTTATTCATCTTTTAAAATTTAGTCGAAGATATGGGGAGAATTTTAGGCTGGGTGTGTTTCTAGTCCAGATTCTCTTCGCTTGCTTTCCATTGCATATCTGTTTATGAAGTTAGTTATGTACCCTTTCTGCATCAAAGAAGGAGGATAGAGAGTAAAATTCCTCAATTTCTGTATACCTTTTCTTTAAAAGAATAATAGCAGCCTTAATTCACACAGAATATGCAACAGTCCCACATCCTATTCTTTGATATAATTTTGGAAAGTTTTCACTATTTTATTTTATGTGGATAACATATTTATCAGTATTGGTTGTAGCCAAATAAAAGTGATATCATATAATATATCTCTCTCTATTCAGACATATACAAATACATCTGCATCAACATCTCCATCTCCATTTATATATTATGTCTGCTATTAGGTATCGTGCTTTTAATTAACCATCTTCAAAGCAATTTTACTTAGCATAATTTCCCATCAAAGACACGGTAAACCACAGTTTAACAATTTCTCTCTTTCCTTTAAGGTTTTCCTTCTTGGATTTCATAAATAATGCTGCAATGGTGCATTGAACATGTTTTTATTATAATTTTGTCAATATATATCAATGATTCTTATATTACATTATCATAATCTCTTCTCAAAAAAAATATCATTTAGCTTTTATTGCTTTGGGGGTCAAGGCTTTGAATATAACTTGCCTAAGTGCTTCCCAGTTAATACCAGAATTTCCATTTTTCTCAATCATTGTTGGCCTTGATATATAGTTAGGAAAATCACTTTGTTTATTTGATGAGCAAGAGTGATTGACTTTTAGTATATATTTACCTGTCTTTCCTTTTTCTCATTTTGATTCATACTAATACAAATTCTCTTCATCTTCATGAATCTCAAGAAAGATCTCACACTCCCCAACAATAAAATTGTAGAAAACTACTTCTGCTCTAAATTTATGTTACTGATAGACTGAACTAAAAAATTATATATTATAAAGTTATCATAATAGACCAAATCCTGATTTGGACAGATATTATTAAGGTTTTCAAGGAACAGGTGTTAATTTCTATGTGGCCATACACATAACATTGAATCTGTGTAAAAATCCACCAATCAATCTAACTTAATAGAACATGTCAATCTATCGTGGTACATCGGGTAGAATATCATTTAAGTTTTCTCCCAACTTAAATTATATTTTTCTAGTGTTCTCTGATGAGGATTTTGACATTTTATATTTGTTTTATTTTCTTATACATCTTCAAATATTGTGATATCAATGTTCTATTTCTCTTAAATAAATTAAATAAAACTATTATTTTCACTTTTTAGGACACAGACAAAAAATTCATTTGTTCTACCAAACATACAATGTAGTGACAAATGGACAAGGACAATTGTCAGACTTCCCTGAACTGAGCATCTTCCTCTTCCTGGTCTTCCTTTTCATCTATGGAATCACAGTGATGGCCAACCTGGGCATGATCACAGTGATCCAGGCCAGCTCTCAATTATACACCCCCATGTACTTTTTCCTGAGCCAGCCCTTTGTGGATTTCTGCTGCTCCACCACCACTGTGCCTAATATGCTGGCACATATCTTAAGCAAGGACAAAACCATATCCTTTCTGGGTTGCATGGTACAATTCTATTTATTGTACTTGTGCAATCACGGAGGTCATCCTGCTGGCTGTGAGAAGGCCTATGACCACTTTGTAGCTGTCTGTTACCCACTGCTGTACATGATGATCATGTCCCAGAAGCTCTGTATGGTTCTGGTGTCTGCTTGCTACATCTGTGGAGCAGGGTGTTCTCTGGTACACATGTGTTTAGCTCTTGAGACCCCATCTTATAGATCAAATGTGATTAACCATTTCTGCTCTTTACCCCCTATCTTCTTTCTTGCCTGTTCTAATGTGTCTGTGAATAAACTGGTGTTGCGCATTGTGGCCACATTCAATGAGATCATCACCGTAGCAATCATCCTCACCTCCTGTTTGTTTATTCTCATCACCATCCTGAGGATGTGCTCTGCAGAAGGAAGGTGCAAAGCCTTTTCAACCTGCACCTCACATCTCACAGCCATAGTTGTCTTCCATGGAACAATTCTTTTCATTTATCGCAGGCCCAATTCTGATTACAATCTGGAAACTGATAAAGTGACCACAGTGTTCTTTACTGTGGTGATTTCCATGCTGAACCCCCTGATCTACAGCCTGAGGAACAAGGACATGAAAGCAGCTGTCAGGAAAATGGTGGGATTTAAATTACTCTTTTAAGGGCCAATTCCTTAGCTGGACTCAGGGTTTCATATGAGAGCTTTAAGGAGCAGCTTGTGTTTGGGTGGATGGGGATGAAATGGTAAAGTGGGATAGCTTTTATGAGTTTGGCTCTATTTCTCCTTTTATATTGTCTACTTGCCTTGAAACTTATTTTAAAATATCCAGTATTGGAGAGATTATAATTCAAATGCAACTGCCACCTTTACTGCTCTTCTCTAATCCCCAAGTATTTTGATTGGGGTGTTAAGGTTCTTTTTTAAGTCCTAACTTTTGTGGTCTAGGCAAAACTAGTTCTAACAAAGTGCAATTCAGGAGACATATGTTTACAACAATCTTATATATGTGACCCTTCTTATTGAATTGATTTCACTTTTCTTCCAGGAAATAAATATACACTTCTTTCATATTACTTGGATTTTCTTGAAAATTATGGACTGCATTTCCCATGGTTTTATGTGTATTTGTATTATTCTTTGGTCATAATTTCATTGTTATGCATTTATTTACTCCTTTCCCACTTCAAGGTTTATAACATCAAATTTTAGAAATTTTTCTTATCTAAAATAGAGATAATATTCTAAGTATCATAAAGTTATCGTGAATATTGAATGAACATTGTATGTTAAATTATTAGTGTTACATATGGAATACTGCAATTGATTAAGTAATTACCTGACATTGTTACTATTCCTTTTAACTTTTCTTTTGGCTCTGTAATACTCTTTAATTCTTCATTACCTGAATAAATCATATATTTGGAGTATCCAGAATCTGCATTGTTCTTGTCATTAGGGCTTCATGGACACACAGTATCTCTCTGTGTGGATAACTATCTGCATCTTTATCTTCTGAGAGATATGGGTGTCATGAGTAGTTAGATTCAGCTTCACAAACAGCTTTAAAATATCAGGTTTTTCTTCTGTTCCAATGTCACTACATAGGTAACGCCTCCACTTCTCTGAGAATAATGAACCTATACTGACTACTCTTCACAGAAAGAATATATCTGTTCCTTCTTGCATTTCCTTAATCAATTCTATCACATATATTATATATCAATCACAATCACCCCATTACTTACAAACTATAGCAAAAACTATATACACAAACTTACTATAAGGGACAATATGCATTCCCAACATCCTTGTGAATAGAATCTCAATTTTCCTAAGGGAACCTACACTTCACCCATTTTCAGTAGGGTTCTGTCTCTGTATTGACTCTGGGCTTTGGCAAGTATTAACTGCTGTCACCAAGAATCACAGTGATTGGTTTCTGGCTCACTCTTGATTGAGCTAGTCAGCCAACTGTGGATTTTGCTTAAAGTACTGGTAAAGAAGAGCTTCTTTCTGCTGAGGCTAATTCTCTGGGAGAATTTAAGCAAAATTGGTTTTGGTTCTCTTTGTCAAGAAAAGGAGAGAGTCTGCTTTAGAATTAAGTCATCAAAGAAGAAACAATCTTGAGAGTTGTAGAAAGATATGTACTTGAAAACATATTTTTGGTACAATTGGATTCTCTGTTAACTGATCTACTCCATATTTTAATGTTATATCAACAATAAATCCCTATTTTATTTTTGTTCAACTCATTTAAAAAAGAATTTGACCTCTGAATTTTCTTTTCAGACTCCTAGCTTTTCAGTACCTGTTACATTTAGCTAGATGCTAAAGTAAATGTTTCTTAATGTTTCATAAAGCACTCAAATCTTTCTTTGGTTCTGTTAATTTTTAGGAATGCCTTCATGATTTTCATAGATGTGAAGTCTAAATTTTTATTACATGTTTTATGTATAATCGCTTCTTAAAACTTGTAAATCTCTCATTTTTTTTCAGAATAAACTGTCTTTCCTTTTCTGAAAAAAAAAAAAAAAAAAAAGAGTTTGGCACCAAAAGATGACCGACACACTTAATTACCTTCTTTGTCATAGAAAAAAGTTCACTCCCCATGAAGAGGAATGCAAGTCCTTTTTAGTCTAAAACAAATATATCTTAGCAGCCTTATATGAATATAATAGGCAACATATTATCTCTAAGTCTCATCTTCACATATCCAAGCATGTCCCGGAGTTTGCTATCTCCTTGTAATTACTTTTTTATCTCTCTTCTCTTATTCACTATTCTGTACTCGACAAAAATCATTAATGCCCAATTTATATCATCCAACATTTCTATTTTGTACTTAGGACATTGTTGGGTCCAATATGTAAGATATAAACATATTGGTTGAATGAAGTCTTCCTGACTTGTGTTGGCCTTGGATTAACAGATATGAATTTGAACACAGATAAAAATATATCATAGAATGCATCAGAGTGATTAACTTCCTTTGTTCTCTTTAGACATGTTGAGTGCCAGGTAAATTTTTGTTTTCTCCTAGTTTATTTCACCATCCCTTCATATAGAATATTCCAACATTTGTATAATCAAGTACTTTGCACTGGTTAAATCAAATTAGATAAGAAATATTGCCTATTTTTCTCTGAAGGCCAAGATATACTTCTTTGGGGAATTTTTCAAGATGTAGAAAAGCACATTACATCATTTTGTTTGGTGTTTATTCAGCTCCTAAGTAGAACTACTTAATTACTTACCCATCTTTTCCCTTTGGAATTTGGATATCAGAGTTTAGGGCCCTGAAATCTGGTGCGGCATCATGAAGATGATCTTAACAGTTTCAAAGCAAAGGATAAAGCGGTCTTCATTTTCCTAAGGAACCACAGCCTTCATATGGAATTCGCTGATTTCTTCTATGAACAGAGAAGGTTTGCCCCAAATGCATTCTGATAATGTTGCAAGGAACTTTTTTTAACTTTTGTCTCTGTGTTTCAAACTTGATTTTACCACTTGGAAAAAACACTGAGTCTTTGGACAGTGTAGTAAGAAGGTGGATGAAATAGAAGTATTAACCTGGTAGGTAATCTGACAGAATCATACATATTAGAGCCAGATTTGGGTTTTAAAGGCTCATCTCCTTACATTCACTTAGTTTACACAGACAAAACTGATGTTTTGGAAGGAATCGAGCCTGGAGTAAGACAGGTCATTACCTCAAGGTTTGGAATAAAAACAACAAGAAGAATCAAACACACTTAACATGTTTTCATTGGGCAACTGTCAACATTAATGGACTCTGGTTAAGAATCTGAATCTAAATATAATGCTAATAAACTCTTATTAAAAATTAAACTGATTTATATAGCGATTGAGGTTGACACATTTTTTATATCATATTATTTATTCTATGCTTTGGTAATACACTGATACCAACAATTGACACACATGTAACAGGTCAGTGGTAGGAGTGGGGGCCCGGCCTTAAGGGAATAGCAAAAAATTAGAACTTGCTGCAGTAATATATCATCTTGCTGAATGCCTTTAGAAACATCTTGGAAGCTGACAATTGCGTAGAACATTAATTGGCACCTTTTTTTTCCCGTCCTAATCTTTGTTTCATTTCATTGTTCTATTTGGCTTCTCATATTTCATTTCTGTATCTTTCAAATTTCTTTCAGTCTCAATGTTTATAACTTCCTTGAAAGATCATTACAAGTAAAACTCTATATAAATTGTCTAATTGATTTCTTCCCAACATTCAATTCTGTCATAAGAAATAAGGGGGTTTGGTGGAAAACTACCTTCAGCAAAGAGTTGGGTGTCCCCATGGCACAGATGCCAAACTTATTTGAATGTTGATCCTAAAGATAACCCTCTCTCTTTACTGCCTACTTTTTCAAGGATTGTTCTTCACAATTACCAAAATAGAGGATGGCACAAGAGAGAAGCACTTCCTTCCACCCTTTACTTTCTGGACACTGGATTTACTTTATTTCTCTCCACCTTTTCAGCAGTGACCATTGGTCCTCTCCTTGATCATTATAACATCTTTAAATCCTGTGTTTATAGACGGGAACACATGGGCTTCCAAATTGATATTTTCTAAGGAGGAAATCATGTATTTCAGAAAAGCAGAAATCCAAATTTTTGACTTTGAACTCAATGATGCTATCTCTCTCCAATTAATCTTTTTATCAGAAAACAGAGCATAATCTTGTTGTTACAAAAATAAATAAATGCTAATGTCTAGTGAAGTTCTGACTTGGTCCAACCATTGAATAGTAATAGCTAATATTTATTGAGTGCTTCGTATGTTTCAGGCACTCTTCAAAATAATCCATATGTACAATTAGCTCATTTAATCCTCATCACAACCCTAGTGCTACAATAATATACATTTTATATATCAGAAAATTAAACAACAGGGTTATTAATAATAAGTCCAGGCATTCTGTCTCCAGGATCTATGCTTTTAATCACTACATTATAAGTCTCTGTTACTGTGGTGAAAGAAATAAACTTGTCTGTTCTTGCTCACATACCTTAAATGAAAATTTAACTTAGTTTATAACTAATATCTCTGTATCAAAAGTAGCACATTGAGCTACCAAGAAATAATGACATCTACTTAATCTTCTTTTTTAGGTTCTTTTATATCTGTCTCAGATCCATATTCTGAAAAGACAAGGTTTTGTGGAGATATATATTACCCTAATGACATAGAATTTCTAGTTTCTCACCCTAGCAATTTTATAGCAGAGCTATGCAACTCAATGCAATCACCAGTCCACATTTAACTAGAAGTCACCTAATTTAGCTAGCCAGAAAAGAAACAAAGGTAGAAAAATAAACTTGGAATAATATTCCAGAATTCATAATCATTATTGGATTATATTTCATTCTCTGTTCCAGATTATAACTCCTCAAATACAGTTTATTTGCTCTAAATTTATAGGCAAATTTTTTAATGTTATCGATTCTGGTTTTACTATAGATGATTGGTTTTAAAAATGGTAACTAAGTGCCTATCACCCCACTCAGTGGGGTTCCTGAGAGCTCCAGAGACACCCTGGTCTTATATAAGGGGGGATAGCCCCAGAGACTGATGCCTTATCAGTGGGTTCTATTTTGGAATCTGTGCTCCTGAGAGTGACAGAATTAGACTCAAATAAGTCCTCTCTGCACATGGTTCACCAGTCCCTTCTATTCAAACCTACATGTGATGCTGGAGTTTCTTAGGTATACTTCCAGAGACTGGAGCCTCCTGCCTACCTATGTGCCAGGTGTGCATGAAATCTAGGTGGAGCTGCAACTCCTACCCTACAGCTCAATGGACTAATCCAAGTCACCTGGTGAAGAGACAACGATGGGAAATGGCCATCCCAGGGAATGGAGAGGGCCTGCATCTGCAGGCAGGATCATCCCACCCACCATATCCATGGGATATAAGCCCTCTCTCACTTGGAGTTGGAGTGGACATCACCATCCCAGTCGCCTCTGGATTGGGGGAAGAACTATGGACTAGAGTGGACTTGATGGTATTCTCTTGCTCACATATGGTGATTCTTGCAATGCAAGAAATTATAACAATGAGGTGGAGCCAGTGGCCACTTGACAGTTTTTGGGTAGGGAGGGGATGAGCAGTTGAAATACAGGGCTTCTTTGGGAGTTGGAGGTTGTCCTGAGTACTGTTGTGGCAATGGATGTAGGCCATTTTAAATCAGCACACACCACTCAGAACTGAGTGGGAGAGAGTGTGGTCTACAGTGTGAACTGTGGTCTATGGTTAGTGGCAAGGCTCCAGGATGTGTAAGTTCATTGAGGTTGGTGGGCCACACTATGGGAGATGTTTGTGTTGGATGTGGTGGGAGGTGTGGGAGGTGGGCAACATG
>JAKSZT010029587.1:955827-966026 GCA_026826555.1 Tolypeutes matacus | reverse complement strand
TGTTGCCGGTCAGGCTCTGGGTCCGTGAAAACGGTGCCGCGGATGAGAAAAAAGGAATAAGACAAAGAGAAGAAAAACTGGGATCAGGGGACTCTCCGTCCGAACTGGAGAGAAGAGCCCAGCCACACCATAGAGCATGGCTTTTATTTGGTTTTTTTATCAATAGATGACAGTTTATATTCTTGAAGGGTTTACATTCCTGCATGTAGCAGATGTTGTAAATCTTATCTAACATAGAAACTCAGGATTATTCCCCACCCAGCTACTATAAGATCCTGTCTCATTATCATGAGACTAGGTTCTTATCTCCTACATTCCAGGGTGTCTCCTACATTCCAAAGTGATCTGCTTATTGTAGGTAGTCATGGCCTTTGAAACTCCATCATCTAAGAGACTTCAAAGTGAGTCAGGAGGTCATCCCAGAGGTAATGCTTATGCAAATCTCAATAGGACCTCATAGGCTTCCAATGTGCTTATCACTCCAAACAGAGGGGCTCCTAAGGGTTCTGGAAACACCCAGGTCCTATATCAGGGCAGATAGTCCCAGACTTTCATTCCTTATCAGTGGGCCCTACTTTGGAATCCTTGCTCCTGATAGTGACAGAGTTGAACCCAAATATGTCTTCCCTGCACATGGTTCATCTGTCCCTCCAGTCAAATCTATATGTAGTGCCGGAGTTTGTAGGTGAACTTCCAGAGACCAGAGTCTTTGGGATGTCCATATGCCTTCTGGGCCCGGAATCTCAGTGGAGTTGCAACTCCTACTCTACAGCTCAATGGACTCACCCTAGACACCTGGTGGGGAGATGATGATGGACAATGGCCATCCCAGGGAATGGAGAGACTCAGTATCTGCAGGCAGGATAATCCCATCCATCTTATCCATGGGATATAAGCCCCCTCTCATTTGAAGGTGGGGTGGACATCACCATCTCAGACTCCTCAGGATTGTGGGAAGAGCTATGAACTAGAGTGGACTTACTGGTATTCTGTTATAAACATACTGTAATTCATGCCATGGAAGTAATTACAACATTAATGTGGAGCCAGTGGCCACCAGACTCTTTGGGGACAGGGTGGGGGAAAAGCAGTTGTAATACAGGGATTTTTTGGGACTTGGGAATTATCCTGAGTGACATTGCAATGACAGATATAAGCCATTTTATATCATCATATAACATACAGAACCGTGTGGGACACAGTGTGGTCTACAAGGTGAACTATGTTCCGTGCTTAGTCGCAAAGCCCCAAGATATTTATATCTATTGCAGGTGATGTGCCACACTAATGAAGCATGTTTATGTGGGATGTTGTGGGAGGTGTGGGAGGTGAGACACATGGGAATCCCTACAATTTTTGTGTAACATTTATGTAATCTCAGTATCTTTTCAAAAAAAAATATTTAATAAAGAGTGTAGGAATGTAGGAAATACAAATTATGTTTTGATTTTTAAATGATTGGATGGGTGTATTAAGCATGAAATGCCCCTCCCCATAAATAAAATGTTTATTAATCACTGGAACCTGTAAATGCTACCTTATTTAGAAGAAATTCTTTGCAAGTATGCTTACATTAAGTCTTTTCAGTTGGGGATATTATTTAGGATTATGTGGCCATAATACCATCACAAGTGTTCTATGTGAAAGGAATAAGGTAATTTCTTTCACACACATATACACACACAGAGAAGACAATTTTGTAAACATGGAGCAGAGAAACATTTGAAGATTCCTTGAATATTGCAGTGGTAAGGCCACAAGCCAAGGAATGCCAGCAGTAACAGAAGAATAAAGAGGAAATGCATGGAGGCTCCCTGTTGTTTTAAACTACCAAGTTTGTGGTAATTTGATCAGTATCTATTGTAATGAGTAAGAATTAGAAATGTAGAGAATGGTTAAATAAAATCACGGAACATTAAAACATTAACAAAGTCATGGGAATTTGTAAAATGTAGGAATTAATTATCTGATGTACTTATTTAAGCAAGAATTAAGGGGAAATACAGCAAAAAATAAAAGTAAAATATAAATAACAGCAGCTACTGTATTAATCAATTATACTCTATGATATCCTTCACTAAGAATGCTTTTTTAAAGATTTATTTAATTTATTTCTTTCTCCCCACTCATTCGTTGTTTGCATTTGCTGTGTCTGTTTGTTGTGTGCTTGCCTTCCATTTTTAGGAGGTACTGGGAACCGAACCCGGGAGGTCCCGTGTGAGAGGAAGGTGCCTGTTCTCTTGAGGCACCTCCACTCCCTGCTTTGTTGTGTCTCTCATTATGTTTTTCCTCTTTGTGTCTCTTGTGGTATCATATTGTTGCATCAGCTCACCAAACCAGCATTTCGTGCAAGCTCATCTTCTTTAGGAGGCACTGGGAACTGAACCCAGGACCTCCTATGTAGTAGGTGGGAGCTAAATCACTTGAGCCACATCCAGTTCTCCATCAGTCAGAATTTAAATACATTATTTATATAATTTTTATTACAATTTAAAGGGATAGGTAGAGTATTAATATTACCTCCATTTTAAATAAGAGAATTTTTTTTTAATTTTCAAAAATTTAAACTTTACAATAAAAAATAGTAAAAAAGGGAATTAAGCAAAAATAATTAAAATAATATTTGCAAATTCACTTAAGCACATGGGAAATTCCTTCCAAATTTTCAAGAATAGTTATATAATATGACACAAATGTGTATTGATTCCCTGAAGAAAAATACAACCACCAAGATGCATTAAGAGCCATGGAAAGAAATGACTCTTTATGTGAATTTGTTAGAGATATATTGTGTTACCTCAAACCAAAAACTTGTAGCTTAACATTACTGTCCACAAAGCCCCTCAAAACACTTAGGGATCAGAGAAGAGAAACAAAGATGAGAGGAACATTTTTACTATGTTCTATCAAATAAAGGGGATTTTAAAATAAATCAAAGACAAGAACACATGAATGAAGCATAAATAGGCCTGTATTTTAATGTCCTTCCCTCTTTGCCATTTTACCTACAACCACTAGAACACAAGCTCCTCCTCGAAGCTTCCTTTCGAAATTGGCCTTGTAAAAAATAATTTCAACCTCACCACTTTCCTAAAAGCTTCTTTTATGTCTTTGTTTCTCAGGCTGTAGATCAGGGGGTTCAGCATGGAAATCACCACAGTATAGAACACAGTGGCCACTTTATCAGTTTCCAGATTGTAATCAGAATTGGGCCTGAGATAAATGAAAAGAATTGTTCCATGGAAGACAACTATGGCTGTGAGATGTGAGGTGCAGTGGAAAAGGCTTTGCGCCTTCCTTCTGGAGAGCACATCCTCAGGATGGTGATGAGAATACACAAATAGGAGGTGAGGATGACCGTAATGGTGATGTTCTCATTGAAAGTTGCCACAATAAACAACAGCAGTTCATTCATTGACACGTTAGAGCAGGCAAGAGATAAGATAGGGGGTAAATCACAGAAGAAGTGGTTAATCACATTTAATCTATAGGATGGGATATCAAAAGCTAAACATATGTGTATCAGAGAACACTCTGCTCCACAGATGTAGCAGGCAGATACTAGTACCATACTTCCAAGACATGAACACCATTGTACAGCAATGGGTTACAGATGGCCACAAAGCGGTCATAGGCCATCATGGCCAGCAGGATGACCTCTGAGATTGCATAACTACAAAATAAGTAGAGTTGTACTATGCAACCCAGAAAGGTAATAGCTTTGTCCTTGCATAAGATATTGGCCAGCATTTTAGGCACAATAATGGTAGAGTAGCAGAAATCCACAAATGACAAGTGGCTCAGGAAAAAGTACATGGGGGTGCACAGCTGAGAGCTGGCCTGGATCACTGCAATCATGCCCAGGTTGCCCGTCACTGTGACTCCAGATGAGAAGGAAGACCAGGAAGAGGAAGACGCTCAGCTCGGGGAGGTCTGACAATCCCAAGAGAATGACCTCTGACATTGTGCTGCGGTTTCCCTTGTCCATTTGCCACTATAGTTCATATTCATGAAAGCACAATTTTTTTTCTATCCCCTGGGAAAAGACTAATAGAGGAAAATTATTTTATATTAAATTCAGTGAAAGGAAATCTTGATATCAAACACTGTTTATATGAGCTAAAAGAAAAACAATATTTTCAAATTATTCCAAATGTTAAATACGTCAGTGAAGCCTGCTGATTAAAAATCATTTTATTATCAAAAGAAACTTTACATGGTTTTTCACACTTATTCCAACAATATAATTGAAATATTCTAATATGTAAGGTGATTAATGAACTTTGAAATAGATTCAATGAAATGCTTACTGCCCTATTGAAATTAACACCTGTTTCCTAAAAGAATTAAGGAACTCTTTACAATTATGGCTCTACCTATTGTGATACTATATAACATATATTTTTAGTTCATTCTATCAATAATATAAATTTACCCAAGTGAAGTCTTCTGCAATCTTGTTGGGAAACATGAAGTTCTAGATTTCAGAAGGAGTACATACCTGACTTCAAACGTGTGCAATAAAAATTAAGTGAAGAGAGGCTGGAATAGAAATCACAGAACCTGATTTTTTTCTGTAACTGGACTAAATTTAAAGAAATGGGTATAAAGAGTGATACTGAAGTTAAGTTTTCTCCTCTACTTAATCAAAAATATGTGAGTTATTTGGCTCAGAGCTAAAAGAAGAAAATAAACTTGGAAACTTTTCTTCCAAATTTTCTAGGCCAATAGTGGGAAACTAGGTTTTGGGAAACCCAACA
Source organism: Tolypeutes matacus (assembly GCA_026826555.1). Taxonomy (NCBI): domain Eukaryota; kingdom Metazoa; phylum Chordata; class Mammalia; order Cingulata; family Chlamyphoridae; genus Tolypeutes; species Tolypeutes matacus. Next base: position 961,266 of record JAKSZT010029587.1, on the reverse strand, counting down.
GAAAATTTAAAAGAATATATTTCCTTTCTCCTGCAGAGATAGTTTACATATCCATGACTCCCAATGACCAGCTCATCAACATATTAATTCAACCTTAAGAATAAAGGTGACCTTTAGGGAGCATCTCCATGGTCATTTTTACTAGATTTCATTAAGGAAATTGGTGTGAAATAAGGAGGAAAGCAAAAGCTAGAAGATAAAGAAATAAGGAAATGATATACCATTTTGTTTAGGCTGTATTCTTTCACACACTAAGAGATGTGATGCTATGTTTAGAATTCAGATGAAATTGCCCCAATTTCCCATTGACCATTTCTTAATGCCAAAAGAAGTATTTCACATCATTAATGTATCACAATATGGATTCTGTTAAAAGTTCCCTACTTAGAGAGGCTGAATTAGACTTACTTTATAAAATGATATTTGCTTAGAAAATAAATTCACTTCCATTTTCAAATAACCAAATTCTATTTCTAGCTGATAAATCTGATGAACAGACTTTTCCTCCCTGACCATGAAGATATCAGATAGTGTGAGATTAGAGTTAAGACTTTATACCATAATTAAGCTCCTTGGAACTGGCAATCTTAAATTCTCCAGTTATTATTCCCTATGGAATAAAAAAGATTAAAAATAAAACTAACTCTCTAGAGGGTACCAGAGGCAAACAATTAATCTCTATGGCATATCATCAGCATTTGTTTTTAAAACTAATTTATGAAATAATTATTTAATGCTACCCATGCCTCCTTTCAAATTTCTCAGTGCCTTATGGAATTCTACATGCCAGTATTGTATATGTGAGCTACAGCTCTTAAGCAATTCTGAAATTACATGAATATTTCTTATGATTTTTTCCTTTCTCATAGTATTACAAAATCTCCAGTCTTCCTACAAGTCGTAGGGTCTAAGGTCACAGCAGAATTCTTTCAAATACCAGAAAGGTAATAATCCTCCTGGTCAAAAAATTGTATTATTAGCTTACAAAATTGAGCACGTATGAGCCAGAATCTGGTGTAAATATTATACAAGTATCCACTCACTTAATCTTCTTTAAAACCCACCCAAAGACCTTAAATATTATACAAGATTAAGTTGTTTAATAATCATAATATCTGAACAAGATATCAGCTCTTTGATTACCCTATTATCAGAGATGATGGAGGCACAGGCAAGTGTAACTCCACCAAATTCAAAGTAAAAAAATCCTACTACATTTTGTTTTCTCACCTATATGACCCAGAGCCAGTGTTGGGCTGCATTTACCCTAATGAATCTCCAATGTTGGCAGCCATTAAATGAGACCACCTCAAGTATGCATCCTGTGTGTGCTCTTTCTTTATAATGTCAATCTAGATCACATTATTCCAACGTGTGTCTGTACATTCATGGGTATACTAAAAGTCTTTACAAGGTGTACAAGAACAAAAAGTAGTTTTAAATAAAGCAGCTTTCAAATTCCCAACAATCATATAATGTGCTCCTAAGATTGATCTGCGAAGAGAATGTATCCAATGTTGAGGGCATATTCTTGCTCTTCTTCTCACTTTTCCTTTCACAATTTACAAAAACAGTAAAGTTGTAACCAGTATATTTGTGGTGATAACCCCATGAGTAAAAATCTGTGGACCACAACAAAGGGATAAATTGGAATATTGTTCTGCATGCAGCCTTCTTTAATTTTTATTTTTCAATCTAGGAACCTTAAATTCATGGCTAAGATTTTGTCTTTCTTTGGTCTCTTACATATTACTATTAGATCAAATTGTGTCACTAAACTTGTAGTTCATTTCCCAAAATATTCTCTGATCTGTCAAAGTGTCACAGTATCTAATCCACCCTAATTTAGGTGGATATGTTAGATAAATGACTAATTTTGAGGTGGTAATTTGAAAAATGATCAATAATTTTATATTGCTTCAATGAAATACCTTAGAAAAATTATATGAAAAGATAAATTTGATATTATAAAATTAAAATCTTAGGTCTATGAAGCCCTTATAATAAATATTTACTATATTTAGAACATTAGAGTTAATTTAAAACATTAAAATCCAAAGAGGGAAATTAGCTATTGATACTTATGGCAACAAGACTCAACTGTCTATGAAGACTGCCAAGAGAGTCCTGGTGAAGGAGATTGCTGTTATGCCCTTGCTCAAGCTACCATAGTGGGTTAATATATATTTTCACTGATTCTTAAGTCATGGAAATGAATCATAAAACACAGGATGCGACCTATCATCTCTGTTTTTGTTCTCAATATTCTGAGGACCAACCTAATATTTCTAAACTTTTTTATAGTCTATTATTCTCCACACTGGAACTCTTTATTGAAAAAAATTAAGTATAGTAATTACATCTAATTCAAATTTGCAGTCCTTCAAGCAATTAACAGGATACTCTTCATATATATGGCATAAAATAGTAGCTCAAAAATATTGTCAGTCATTGACTTAATTAGATATTCTCACCTCCTGAATGTTATTAAAGCTCTTTTTTCCTACATGAGACTTCTTTCTTGCTCTTCTGTTTCTCTTAAAAATCTTCCCATTCCTGAAGGATAAGTTATAAGATAAGCATAATTGAAAGAGTATTTCAATTATGAAGCAATTTCCCCTATACACACACATAGATCTAAATACTTTCTCTCCACCAACCTTATTATAACATTTAGTATATTCTACTTTATAAAATAAAATAGTTACTTTAATGTTTGCCACAATGATACAATGGGATTTTAAGGGATTTGAAGGTAAGAAAGATATCTTTAATTTTACTAACTTTTCAATAGTAATTTGTTTTTTTATTAACACCTACAATCATCTAAGTACCAGGAACAAGAATGAGAGATTTGTATTTATTGTACATATATAGTATACCATATATGGTGCCTATATTTTCTTTTGCTCCATACAGCCACCTGATAAATTAAGTCATATCTTAGTTTTGTACATGATGAATGATGCCAAAAATTAACAATTTTGTCTGGTTTTCACAGAGACACGAGTAAACCTTTTCATCTAAAACTTATGTTCATTCCCTTGAAAAGAGTTTTGTCTTTGTGAAAATCTAAAATTGTCTTTAAGAATGAATACTTTTTTATATAATAAATTTTATTTTTAAAGAGGTTGTAGAAAAGAATGAATCCTTGAAACAAAGTTCAGTCAAAAATCAGAGACAGATGTTATGCAATAACTGAAGAAAAAAATTGCCGATGCATGCCCTGAATATAAAAAATAAGTTCTCTTCACTATTCTCCTGACTGTGTCAGTGACAGTCCTATTTCTCAGACTGTAGGTTAGAGGACAAAACAAAGGGATCACCACTATGTAAAACACAGAGGTCACTTTGAAATCGAGATTTTGAATTGGGTACACAGTTGTAGAACTGGATGTTGCTGTAGAAGAATCTGATGGCAGAAAGGTGTGAGGCACAGGTGGGGAAGGCTTTGTGGAGCCCACTGGATGAACACATCTTCAGGATGGTGACAATGATGAACAGATTAGTGGTAAAATGATGAATGGTGTGCTTACACTATTAAAGGTGGCAAAGATGAAAACCAGCAACTGGTTGAGATAGATATCAGAACGGGAAAGAGTGAGTAATGAGGAGAAATCACAGAAGAAGAGTTTGGTTGTGTCAAAACCACAAAAAGATAATATTAAAGAAAGCATGTGATTCTCAAAGGACATGTTACTCCCCCATGCATATGATTCAACCACCAGCATGGCACAGATATCCTGAGACATGGAAGCTGTGTAGAACAGAATGTTGCAAATAGATACAAAGCAATCATAGGACATCCCAACTAATAAAAAGGATTCAGTCACCACAAATGCACGAAAGAAGAATTGTATTCCACATCCTAAAAATGAAGTGACTCTACCTTCTACAATTAGGTTCACCAGCATCTTGGGAGCAGTGATGGAAGAATAACAGAAATCCAAAATGAGAGGTGGCTGAGGAAAATAATATGGAGTCATGCAGTTTGGGTTTTAATTGTGATGATTACAATCATTCCACAATTTCCTACAACAGTAATAATGTAGATAGCCAGATATATCAAGAAGAGAAAAACCTATAGTTCTGGGTAATCTGAGAAGCCCAAGAAATCAAATGTAGCCCCAGAAATTATATTTCTCTCTTCTGGAATCATATTTCCTCTTTATTGAATCTGAAAATCAATCTAAAAATAAAAGATGAAGGAGCATAATGGATACAAAAAGCATGGTTATGTATCCCCTGTATAGACTGTAAGGTGAGAAAAATAGAACTTTGTCATAATCCTGATAGGTATTAAGTATCCAAGAGAGGAATATTTTAAATATCAGAAATAGAATTACTGGTTAATATTATTTTTTCAAGAATCACAAAAACTTATTTTTTTAAAGATTTTATTTATTTATTCATTTATCCCCCCCTTGCTGCTTGTGCTCGCCAGGTCAGCCAACCACGCCGTGCGGGCGGGCCTGCCTTCACCAGGAGGCCCCAGGAACCGAACCCGGGGCCTCCCATATGGTAAACGGGAGCCCTACTGATTGAGCCACAGCCGCTTCCCATAAAAACTTATTTTTGTTCATGTTCATAAATGTAATTTCAAAAACTTGAAAAGTATAGTAATTATTAAATCAAGCACTTTGGATAGTAACATGTAATCATATCCACATATAAGGCATTCTAATCTCAGTGAACTTCATGAGTTCTGGAAAGAAAATGAAAGAAATCTTTATGTCTTTCCTATAAAAACTAGTGAAGAGTAGAAACATCTAAAGTATCTTCTGTAATTAAAACTTCTACATAATGATGTTATGTACATATATAGTATGATATAAAGAAAGAATATCCCTTTTATATCATTTAAATCCAGACTTTAAATATAATTTTAGCACTTTCTCATTGTTCTTCTTTTTGACTAAATCAGACGTTACTGTCAATACAGATTCATGTTTCAAAAAAGAATATAGATCAAATTGCTTTCTTTTACAAGTGAGTAAATGGAAACCCAAGGAAGCCATGACATTCTCAGTGGGATAAAGATATTAGAAAATCGAACTATAACTACAACACAGATTCTCCTGCTCTCAGAAATGTACCCATCTCTCTATGCAAGGTTCAATACAGAGTGAGATATTGACATATTCATTTTGCAAATTTCACATTTTCAAATGCTTCCTTTTGCTAATTCTTTTCAACAATTATAAGACAAGCTTCAGAAAATAAATTTATGGAAATTAGTCCAATGACATTGTTTAGTGTCAAAGAGAGTCTCGAAAGAGCTGAGTCAAAATGAACCACAGGGGAATGGAATTAAGAGATGTTGGAGGTTGCCTAAGGAGGTAAAGCTAAAATGGCCGACTATAACAAAGGACTAGCCTAACTCTATTTTCAGCCTTCTTTAAGAATGTAGCTCACCCTGTTCCCGCGCCCGCGAAACCT